>JAVQJD010034587.1:0-39820 GCA_036023655.1 Nannoperca australis | reverse complement strand
CCTAGAGCCTGGTTCTGCTCGAGGTTTCTACCTGTTAAAAGGGAGTTTTCCTTGCCGTTGTCGCCTAGTGCTGCTCATGGTGGGAACGTTGGGTCTTTGTGTGTGTGGGAGTTGGTCTCGACCGGCTCCATGTGATTGAGTGCCCTGAGATAACTTTGTTATGATACGGCGCTATATAAATAAAATTGAATTGAACTGAATTAGATCATGCCGTGTCCTCGCAGTAGTGTCACAGCAGTTTCACGGTTAAGACAGTAGATTCAAACTCTTAAAAAAAACAAAAAAAACAGATTGCACTCATGATCGAGACTGTGGATGTCTTCTATAAAGCCTCAATAAGCATGCTTAAAAGCCTTGACTCTACACTTCGTTAAACCTTTTTCTTCATCCTTTACAATGCAGTGTATAAATAAATTACAGTTGCAACTATATTAAGATATATCTTGCACTATGTCACTATATCAAGTATGTATAAAGTTGTAGTATGTCAGCAATATGTCACCTTTGCATTTTCCTTCTGTGTCTTGTGTGTTTTCTAATCCAACCCTCTCCCCCCTCTTCCGCATCCGCATTCCCCCTCTCCTCCTCCATCACTTTAGGCATGAACAACCGCGAGGTGCTGGAGCAGGTGGAGAGGGGCTACCGGATGCCCTGTGCCCCCGGCTGCCCCGCCTCGCTCCATGAACTGATGCTGCAGTGCTGGAGGCGGGAGGCCGATGAGAGGCACACTTTTGAGTACCTGCAGTCCTTCCTGGAAGATTATTTCACCGCCACAGAGCCGCAGTACCAGCCCGGAGAAAACCTGTGACCACACACGTGTAGGACAGGTGTGGAGCGATAAACGGACATAAAGGAAGGGGATGACAGATTGACAGACAGGCAGGCGTGGATATATATACATGCAGTTACACTGATAGACATGTCATAGTCCATGTACATGCTTTCATTGTATTTGTTCCACACATACTGTAGGTCACACACACACACACACACACACACAAAACACATATTAAGATACATATCATTGTCTTGTTTAATTGTTTAAAGACAGTTTCTTCCCTATGGTCATTGATCACTGCAGCCCACTCAGGACAGATCAGTCAACCATGTTGAAGAGCAGAGTCGGAGCTCTGCTGGTCAGGCCTTGCAGTAATGTTGCTTTACTCTGTAACCATGACAACAGGGATCTGAAAGAAGATGTAGATGGTTGTGTTGAGGT
Source organism: Nannoperca australis (assembly GCA_036023655.1). Classification (NCBI taxonomy): domain Eukaryota; kingdom Metazoa; phylum Chordata; class Actinopteri; order Centrarchiformes; family Percichthyidae; genus Nannoperca; species Nannoperca australis. The sequence continues at coordinate 38,601 of JAVQJD010034587.1, read as the reverse complement.
GGGGGGAAGTCGAGCTGGTACATGATCTGTTCAGCTGCCATATATGTTCAGGTGCTTTGATTTCTGTGTCTGAGAAGAGAGATTTCGTAGGACAGAAAAATATGTTGATACAGAATAAGAGAAGGTGCAACAGGTTTCAGACAAAAGTTGGAATATTGTCTTTGAAAAAAAATGTTGAAAGGAACCCCTGTGAACCTGCGTGGTACCTGAGTAGATTATGTACAGAGACAGAGACTCCTATGTAAGATTTAATAAGATGAAATAATTCATATCCATCACCTGAAAGGGGGAACTTGCACCAATATGTGCCTTAAAGTGAAAGTCAAAATAAGGGCTTTAAGGTTTTAGATTTTAAGTACCTTTAATAGCGTGTTAGTAAAGTCAGGGAGGTGGTGAGAAATGCTCTTTGTTTGTCTGATCATTTGTATGACAATTTTATATGAACTGTCTCTTTTGTTGTTTTAATTTAACTCAAATATATCTGTTATCTATCTAGTTGACATGTATACAGTTTCCATCTGTTGGGAGGGAAGGATGAAATGTTACACATAAAGGGGAAAGATCAATTTCAGTAGACGTTGGAAGGCTAGTGTTTGAAATGTATGTGTAACCTTTATCTTGAGATTCCTTTGTCATGTTATTGTAATAAAGATCAAATATCTTTTCTCGGTTAACACACCGTATCTTATTCTACGCGTGTTTGGACATTTATGCTGTTTTGTTCGCTGCTTCATCTAGGTAACATCAAAGACTGGAACCATCACACACGAAATAATGAAATATACTCTTCAGGGATGAAGGATCCTTTGGTCTGCCTACATTTTTATTGTTCTTTTCATCATTTACCTGAAGTTAACTTATATGGCTTGTGAGGAAATATTTCACGTTTTGTGCTTCAAGCACAAAAATGTTTTCTACAGAATGTGACATTTGCACTTAAACCAAAGAACATTTGTACAAAAAGGAAGGGGTTGATCAAATTAGTTAATACATTTAACTAAACAGAAATCGCGATAGAGCAAGCCTAAATATCTTATAATTATTATTATATAATAGGCAATCATATGTATATTATTTGTATTATTGACATCCCTGACAGTGAACTATTATCAGTCCTCCGAAAATCCTCCCCTTCCACTGTGTCTCTCGCTCCCTTCGCTATCTTCATTCACTCTCGCCCTCGCTTTCAGTCTTAAATAAACTACTGTTCCCATAGTTCCAGAGGTGTAAAGTGAGGCCAGCTACGGGTGCCCGGATGACTTTGACAGTCAGGCACGTTGAAGAGGCACAGCGGAGACTGGGGCGCACGAGAGACGGAGAGCTGGAATTGCAGAGGCAGAGACGCACGGGCGCACGGTCGATTTTCGCCTCCCTCATACTGGGGAGTCCCGTGCTTGTCACCAAAACCGGAGCACAGGGCTCGAGCGCGGTTATGTCAGCACCTTAATATGGGACAAGACTGTGAAGCAACGTCCCTGCCCCACATTTAATTTTTTTTTTCTTCCTCCTTTTGTGTTTTTGCTTTCCCATCTTTGTGGGTGCAGATATTGGTGCGAGCCAGAGGAGCGGTTTTTTTTTTCTTCCGTTGAGCAGCGCGAGACGGTGGCGCGCGACGGCAAGGGGAGACAACGTTTACATTAATGTGGGAGGACTGTCTCCCTCCGACGCGGGGAGCCCAGATGAGGGGGAAATGCTGCGCGCTGACGGCTGCAGCTATCGAGACAACGGCTCCGTGACCCGGGCGAGGAGAGGAGCGAAGCACCGCCACCTACAGCCGCGCGAGCCCCACCGCCCCGCTAGCCAGCTGACACCGCGACGGCAGCCAGCGCGAGCCCCCGGACCCCCCCCCTCTCTCTCTCTCTCTCTCTCTCTCTCTCTCTCTCTCGCTCCCTCGGTGAGTGCGCGTGCGGCGTCTTGTGTACACAACACCAAAAATTAGCTTACTATCCGCTCAGCCAGTTGTGCTGCGCACCTCTGCCTACGTTTCTTCTTGAGTTTTTGGCATTAACCTCATCGGTGCCGCTCGCGGACTGAGCCGGAGCTCTGCATTCGTACGCTGCTGCTCGTGCTGCTGGGTCATCTGGGCTTTTGCTGTGGACGTGCAGCGTGTGGTGAGATCTTAAATGATGATGTTCAAACACACACACACACACACACACACACGTAATTGGGTTGAATGTTGAGTGAACCTAGTGTACCCCCACCTGTTTTTCTGTCTTCTCACCTATTAGCCTCATTATCACTGCATTTATATACAGTGTAGGCTAGGCAGGGCAACAGTATACAGTAGGTGCCCGGGTACCGTCACACTGTTGGCACACACACACAAACACACACACACCCACACACACACACACACACACACACACACACTTGTCTTGTTTATTTGCTGTCTCCATAACTGTGGGTGAGTTTGATGGGACTTTTCTAATACTGAATTTACATACCAGTGACACATACCAGAGCTTTGACTGTGAGCCCAGCTCCTGATGATGGACAGATGTTTGCTTTATATATAAACAGGAGACACAGAGAGTCCCGGTGAGCATCTGTCCAGCCCGGCAGCCTCCCGAGTTGTCAGGGCAGTTAGGCAGGACACGGCAGCAGCACATCCTGCAGTGGTAACAGGGCCGGTGTGCTGGAGAGACAAGGCGTACTCATGGTGGTGATTATCAGCTCTAGTCTGTGGCTTAGGGGGGAGGAGGAGGGGGGGGGGGGTGTACAAAGGAAGAAGGAGTGCATGAGAAACTGAAGGAGAAGAGAGAGAGAGAGGATGAGAGGGAGAGAGAAGTCAATGTCGATGTCTGGGCAGTGACAGTTCGTTATTTAAGGGCCCCTCAGAGACGTGCACAGGCTGCCCTAGTGCAGGTGCCGTTAGTATGCAGAGTGATGCTCTGTCTGTCTGTCTGTCTGTCTGTCTGTCTGTCTCACACTCACACAGTCTCACTCTCTCAGTTGCTGGTTGATAAGGGAGCTCTCTTATTGGCAGGTCCACTTGGACATAATGAATCATTTCAACCCCCTGAATGCTGAAATGAAAAGCAAATGGCCTTAAGTTGGCATGCTGTCTGTCAGACCTGTCTTGAGTGCACTGCCCTGCGTGTGTGTGTGTGTGTGTGTGTGAGCGTGTGACAAACAGCGAGAATGTGAACATATAACAGCTTAGGCCTATTGTGCTTCCTACCTGTGTGAGCGGGGCTAGTTGTCATAGCAACGGCCTTGTAGCTCCGTTGATGTTCCTCCTGTCCTCATTGGCAGGGTCAGTGCACCTAACACACTACATCTCGTCTCAAAGCTCTGTGTGTGTGTGTGTGTGTGTGTGTGAATGCATGATTATGTGTACTTCCAAGTGTGTCTGTGTGTGTGTGCTGTGAAAGTACCTTTTGTTTGCGCCTTGCTGCAGTTCGTAGGCGTGTGGGTTGATGGCATAGACAAGCCAGAGTGCGCGTGTGTGCATGTGTGTGTGTGTGTCTTGCAGTGTCACAAAGATACACCCTGCTGATATGACAGCCGACAGCTCAACCAATCACCTGTTTTCACTCTCTGCCTATCAGCATGTGAGGTTGCCGTAGTCAGACGTCCTCTTGATATGGAGGTCGTCATGGAGATGGAGAAGACGGAACGGACACACATATTCATGTATACACACACATACACATGCACAAACACATAGACACATATAACATTGATCAGTAAGGTATCTTTATGAACATCCCCTGATTTCCGTGTGTTTTGGGAAGTTTTGAGTTGTGTTCAGGATGATGCAACCTGTTGAATGGTTGAATAGTGGTTTAGAAGAGTGACAATTTATTGATGCACCAGATCTGAACTTGAAGTAAGTCAGCCTGAGAGGCTAAGTCCTTTTTTGAAGCTCTTTGCCATCATTAATCTTTTTACCTCAAGTTTCAGACCGCACAAACATTGCCACCAGACAGAACTTCAGTCATCCAAAACAGAAAGGATATCCTACGAGAGATTAATCTGTTCAAACGCAGATTCCCCAAAAACAATCTCAGGCTTCTTTACAGCTACAGAGTCTCATTTCATGAACGTGGCTTCTAGCTGTGCGCAAGATTTGTCAAATGCAACAAAGGTTTTTTTTACCCTTTTTCTTTTGGTTACAGATGTTCCATAAAAGTCAGCTGAAGATCATTCTGACACTCCCCTTTGAACTCGTCACAACAGATATATTACTGCCATTCAGGAAAAGGGAATTTACACCAGTGTTGCAAATGAGTCAGGCCAATATCACTCAGCACTTGAAATACCTCCCAAAATCCATGAGAAAATTATTTTAGGGCACACATTCACATACACAATTCACATCTATTCACTGTGAAAAGATCTGGTTGGTTGGATATTGAATAATAGGACATTTTAGGAATATTTTACAACTTGTAATCTTTTCCACTATGCAACGAGCTACTGGCAAAAAAAATAATTAATCATTACTTTGTCCTTGGAGTGAAGGGTCCTGTCTTTTATGACTCCTATTAATCTAATCGTCACCTGAAGTGAAATAGCTTTCGCCACAGGCAGGTAATCGTGGTTCAACTCCCACACACACAGACGCACACACACACACACACACACACACGCAGGCTAACACACAAATACACACACAGATGCACCCACACACACAGCAACCATTTAGCATTAGTGTAAGCAGTGTTTGTATGCTCCATTCTGTCACCTCCCACACGATACATTCATAAAACGGCTCCTCCGCGCCAAAGGTACTGACTCAATAGAAGACATCTCCCCTTCTCTTTTCTCTCGCCTCCATCCCTCTTTTAACCCCACTGCCCCCCCATGTATCTGTCCTATCAGTCCCTTCTTCTGCTTTTTCTTCTACTTCCCTCCCTCTCCCCTTCCCTCCCTCCTTTCCTATATGTCCTTCCTCACCTACCTCCTCATTCTCCTAGTCTCCCCCCCCACTCCCCCCCACAGGGCTGGTTTTAGCCGGTTTGATTCTAACAGTAGAGAGGGAGCTTCGACCTCTCACCTCCTGAGGATTGAGGGAGGGAGGCAAGAGAGAGGGATGATGGAGGGCAGCGGGGTGGTGGGGGGTGAAACTGCGAGAGGCGAGGGAGAGGTCAAAGAACAGGAGGGATTTGCGAAGAAAGAGGGAGAGGAGAGTTGGGGGAAGGGACAGAGAGTCGAGAGAGAGAGAGAGAGAGAGAGAGGGAGAGGACGGAGGGGTCAGGAAGGAAAAGGAGTGATAAATGAAGGGAGAGCGGCAAGATGGATGGATGAGGAGGGAGAGATAGAGCGCGTGAGAGGATGAGAAGGAGAAAGACATAGTGTGAAGCTGCTGTGTACCTCCCTAACAAGCTGGACAGAATCAGCTCAATTATTAAAGAGGAGCGAGAGATGGGGAAAACACGCAGACACACACACACACAGACACACACAGACACACACACGCACAAAAGCATCTCTCGGTGTCTGGCACACAACACATACTCGCTGTCTCTCACACACACAAGCATGCAGGATCACACACACACACACACACACACACACACATATCTATCTGTAGATCAACATACTTACACATGTACAGTATGTCAAATTTTTATGTTTCTTCTCCTCGTGCGTCAGCATGTCATAGTTATCTTTGTTTTTAGCGGTGTGTGTGTGTGTGTGAGTATGCGTTTACATGTGTCTGGGTATGTGTGTTAAAAACAGTGAGTCAGAGGATAAGCAGAGACTTGTTAGTGATTCTCCTCAACACCCCTCCCCACCCCTCCACCCCCACTACCCAATTTGGCTTCAGCGCCGTCTCAACGTACCACCAGCGTGGCTTCAATGTCGTCCCATCAATATGAACAGATAATCAGAGCACTAAGGGGTCTGTCTATAAATCCCCGCCATGAATATAGTTCTCACCCTCTTCATTTCCTTTCTTCTCTTCCTCCCTTCCTCCCTTCCTCTCCTCTTCGTCTCTTGCCCGTTCCACCCTTGTTTCTAGTTCTCTTTCTTCTTTCCCTTTTCCCTCCATCTCTGAGGAAGTGTATGCCCCCAAGGGACGAAGAGATTCGCTACCTTCCAGGAGAGAAAGAGATTGTGTGTGCCTCTTTCTGTGTGTGTGAATGTGTGTCCTCCACATGTGTGCGTGCCAGGATGATAGTGTGTGTGTGTGAGAGAGGGAGAACACACACTTCCTGAGACGGAAAGGGAGAGAGGCAGAGATGAGCAAGTGAAGAGCGAGTGAGGGAGTGAAATCAGGAGGCTGTGGAGGGGGAGGAGAGAGGAAGAGATAAGAGAGAAAGACAGAGAGTAGTCGGGGAGAAGGGGGAAGATGGATGAATGCACTGCGCACTGTGTGTGTGAGAGAGAGAGAGAGAGATGGGCGAGAGAAGCAGGTAGACAGAGGAAGGGTTTCTTATCCTCTCAGCAGAAGTCATAATTTCTTAGAGCGTGCACAGATGTGTATGTGTGTGTTTGTGTGCATGCCTGATTGTGTTTGTGTCTGAGAGTGTTACCTTGCTCAGGCTTGAGGCCAAGACTCCGAGAGGTACAGTGTTGTAGTGTGAGCAGCATGTGTGTGGCTGCGTGTGCTTTTTGAGAGGTGTGTATGCTGAGGCTGTGGCTGGTGATGAGCTGTCAGTACCTACAGTTGGAATGTTCACAAGGCGGCCATTGTTGTTCAAACAGCCAGCAGCCTTCTCCTTGGCAACGGGCTCTGCAGCAGCGTCTCCCACAGCAACTGTGGAACAGGAGTATGGAGGGAGGAGGAGGAGTCAGGAAGTCAGGGCCGCAGCACAGAGGCCCCTCTCCAAAACACTGGCCTCAAGGTCTTGAGTGTGCGTCGGGGTCCAAGCATCTGGTTTTGTGTGTCTTCTGTGTGTGAGGTAGAAATGCGTGACTTTGTTTCTGTGTGTCGGTACGTGTGGTTATTAAGTGCGTCTGTGAGTTCTCATCAACGTGACTACATGGAGTATCCGTCAGTGTGAGCGTGCATCAACACTTGGTTGTGTTTCCCCTTATTTGTATGTACATGTCAGTGCAGTGTGTTTGTACATCTGCATGAACTGTAAGGGGGAGCATTTCTGGATGTGCACCTAAGTGTTCGGTTTCATCTTCCTGTATTTGCATGTGTTTCTGTGTGTGACATACCCCTGTGTGTCCTTGTTTGTGTATAATCCCGTATGTGTTTTTTGCATGCGCACATGTGCACTTTCCTAGCTGTTCCCAGCTGGCGCGGTTGGTCACATGACCTGACTGAGGGGTGGCCATCAGCAGCGCCAGGAAGCTGCCTACTGGAGAGAGAGAGAGAGGAGAGAGTGTCAGGCTGAGTTGAAGATGAGGGAGGGGTGTTGAGGAGTTGGAGCGTGTGTTGTGGGAGAGAAACTGGGGGTGGGAGGTGTGTGTGGGGGTGCTAGAGAGATGAGAGAGAGAACAGTGAAGAAGAGAAGTGAGGGGGGGTGAAGGAGGAAGAGGAAGGGGTAATACAGTCCTCCTAGTCTTAAAATAACTACAGCATGTAGGTTCCTGCAGAAACAACAGGAGAGAGACAGTCAGATGGTGAGACAGTCAGATGGGGGTGGGGGGTCCTGGTTTTGTGTTGTCTAGTGTTTTGAGCTACTTCCCCAGTCCCCTGTGTGCATCCTTGGCGTAGCTGCCACTGTATTTGGTTTGTGTGAAGTCTGTTTACGTTAGATGTGTGTCTGTCCGCCTGAACGTCTGTCTGCCTTTTTGTTGCTCTTATGGGTTATGTGTTGCTCTGTGTTCATTCATATGCTTTGTCTGTGTGTTTGCTGTGTGTGTGTGTGTGTGTGTTTGCTGTGTGTGTGCGTGCACATGCTCTTTCTTGGCAGGAGATACAGCGCGCACACTGATGATGGAGATCATTAGGAATTTCCTGCAGCTGGGGAGGTGGTGGTGGTGGTGGGCTTTTTTGGGGTGGGAGGGGGAGGGACAGGATGGGTGGGATATGAGTGGGTGAGAGAGGAGAGGTCAGACTGAAGGAGAGTGTGAGTGGGTGGTGGTGGTGGTGGTGGTGAGGAGGTGAGGGTCTGTATGTATGTGTGTTATCTGGACTGTCTCTGCTTGACTGACGTGTGTGCGCATGGAGCTGCAGCGCACCAAAGCCCAAAGTTCAGCTCGTTTTTTGAGGGTTGTTGATGGTAATTTGTGTGCAAGCATGTCCGCCCCAATAGCGCGATACGTGTGTATAACATTCCTCGCCCCCTTTGGCATCCTTACACACGCCTCAAGCTCTCACAAAACACCCATGTCTGTTGGAAGAGTTTGGATGTACGTACATTTTAGCTGTTCAGTGTTACTGCCTACGGGTTGGGCTACAGTGCACTCCAGCCAAGGCGCGACCTAATAACTTTAATGCTGTTTTTATTTTCTTGTAGTTGAATCAAAATGTATTCAGTAAATATTGAAAACCGTTTCCCACAGTGGGAAGACAAATAAAGCCTTTAAATCCAACATTTCAACCTATCAGGTTATGTGCTGTTTAGGTTGTGTGCTCATGTTACATGAAGGTTGTGTTGGTGCTGAAGATGAATAAAGTTTGTTTCAATTATCCCACAAAATGATGGGAAATCTCACCAATTTGCCTTAGAAATACATTTCCATTTATGTATTTATTGTATTAGCTCCCCACTCTGATCACTACACATCACTCTTTTAACACGTTTAACGTGATGCTGTGTAAAGTCATGGAATGTGTTTGTTTCATTCACAAAGTCAGACAGACATTTATCATGTGGAATGCAACATGACACACGAGTTTAGTTGATGTCTTTGAACGTTGATTGCGTTATTTTTCTCATAATTCTTTTGATGATGATTTTTCATCTTTTGCAGAAGAAGTTGTGCATCGACGTGTCTTGTGTGTCGGTTTGAGGCTGTTGGAGCTGCAGGTTGGGGTTGCATCAGGGTTGAGGTGGTGGGGAGGAATGGGTGACATATGGAAGCTGAGTTTCTGCACGGTGTCACTCAGTCTCCGTGGAACCCCCTCCCCACCTCTCTTCCTCTTCTGGCCTCATGCACTTTCTCCATCCGCCCCCCCCCCCTCCCCCCACCATCTTCTGTCAAAAGCTCTGTGGAGCTCCCCCCTCCTCCCTCTCCCCCTCACCACCTCTCTCTCACTACCTCTCTCTTTCTCTCTCCCCTCCATGTCCCCCTCCTTTACACCCTCCATGCTGTTTCGGTGCTGCTGCCTGTCTCTTAGCAACAACTGCACACCCGTTAGAGCTCAGTGAGTGCTTTTACAAACACACCCAGAAAGACACACTCATACACGCGCACGCTCACAGGCACACACACATGCGTGCGCGCACAAACGCACCCACACTCTCACACACATGCAGGGTCTAGTTCCTCATTGAGGGTTGCTGCTGGCAGGCCTGTGAGTCTGCAAGCCTTTGTGGCAGCGAGATAGATGGGAAAAGAATGGATATGCTGTACAGCTACCATGTACAGAATGATTGTTCCTCTCAGACTGTGCACAGCAGGGCAACTGCCCATAGTGGAAAATGACAGGTTCTCGTCTCTGATTTCACACCCTGTTGTTGCCTTTCCTGTAAGCATGCAATAGCGTCAGAAAACTTTTACGTGCAGAGGAAAAATGTACAAGAGCAAACAATTTTAAAACAATATCATTCATATGAGAGCTGCTCTTTGTGAAGCAGATTCAACAGATCATCACGTGGGAGCACTGCACACCATCGGCTGTTTTCACAGAGACAATGCTACGCCACTGTGTGTTCCAAAGCCCCTGAGCCATTCACAGTAAAATGCACCAAAACGTATTGCCTACGTATGACAGTGAATATATTGGAATGGTGGCTGATGGATGCCAGGAGTGTTTGCTTAAACAATGAATCATAGTGGGAGCGTTTGATTGGCTGGTATCTAAGCCCTGTCAGATTGCCCCCCATCGAGGACAGTAGAGAGATATTTGCATGTGTGTCTTTGTTCTGTGCGTGATTGTGCATAACTATATATTTGCGTGCGGGTGTGACATGTATGTCTTTATGTGCAAATCGATGTGTGAGTGTGTGGGAGGATAAAGCAGTGGGGGCATATTTGAATGCGTTGTGTGTGTGTGTGTGTGTGTGTGTGTGTGTGTGTGTGTGTGTCTGTGAGTGACAGTGTGTACATGTATGTGTAGGCACATGTGCAGCAATGTTTAATTAAAGCATGTGTTCTTCTCCTTCTCTCACACACCGGTCAGATGGAGCCTTAATTAATGAATGCTGTTAATTAGATGAGAGAGAAAGTGAGAACGAGAATGGGAGAGAAGAAAGGGAGGGAGAGAGAGAGAGGCAGGGAGACAGCACTGGGCATGGGAGGGAACGGGTGAGGGGGTTAAAGAAAGTATGTGTTGTGTGTGTGTGTGTTCATCTCCATGTTTGTCTGTCCCAGTTGTGTCATTCCTCAGAGCAGCAGAACGTTGAGGTTTGTCCGCTCCATGTGTGCAGCCTCAAACTCTGCTACAGCAAAACTCTCACACTCCTCCTCTTTCTCTTTCTCTTCCTCTACTTTTTCTCCCTCCCGCCTAAATCTGTCTGTCTCTATCTATCCCTCCACTTACCATCTTTTCCCTGCCTCAATCACATCTTTCACCTCCCTGTACTTCTCCTGTCTCGCCGTCTCTCGTACTTTCTCACCCATTCACATACTCATTCTAGTGTCTTTCACTCCCTCCCCACCCTGTCCCCCTCTTTCTCTTTCTCTCTCTCTGTCCTCCTCCCTCCCTCCTAATCACAGCCATATGTTGGAGAGGGAGGCGGAGAGATCTGAGGATGGACAGGATTGTGTTGTATGTGGAGAGTGTGGTACAGCGTTGGAGCCAGCCGTGCGTGTATATGCGTGCAAGCGTGGCACGCATGCTTGTATTTGTGTTTGAATGTGTGCATGCATGCAGTCACGTGTGAGTCTGTTGGCACGTGTGGTCCAGATTCTGTAAGTCTTCTGTCTGTACTTCCATTTCTCCTCTGCTCTGGGTTTCTATAATCCCTCGATCGTTCCTGTCTTTCTGTCACCTTCATCTCTCCATCCTCTTAACACCTCTCTATTCATCACCTCTCTGCTTCCCCCTGGTGGCTGCGATTATTCACACATTCTCATTCTTGTTCCACCTTCCAAGTCTAGTGCTTTGTAATGCATTTGAATAGTTTTGGCGACATGTGGCATTCAGTGTGAGTGTGTGTTTGTGCTTTTCACCACTACTCAGTTGTTTATTGTAATTTATGGATTTTTTCAACATGTAGATCTACTCACTCAAATATGGGGACATTGAAAATTGTGGCACAACTCATCCAGTCCCATACACAATACACAATGTTGTGAGTCCACTCATCATCATGTAGTGATAGTCCTCAGTGTTTGTTGGTGAGCACATTGAAAACCATTAGCATAGATATTGCTGGCTTACATGTGAACCTACAATCTGCCCGCACGTATCAAAATGAAAAACTAAGTACAATTAGAATTTAAAATTTAAATTGCAAGTCATTCCAAAATTATTGTGTCTGATGTGAGATGGTGCAGCCAGCACCAAAATACTGATTCTAGTCTGGTCTGATGCATGCTGTGACATCATGTACTAATCTCTTATTCTCTTTTTCTTTCTGCTCCACCCTCCTAACACACTCATTTCTTTTTCTTTTTTCCCCCACTCACCATTTCTCCCACCTTCTTCAACTCCCTGTCCCTTCCTCTGTCTGTCTGTCTCTCTCTCTTTCTCTCTTTCTTTCACTCTAGCAACCATGGGCAAAAGACAGGAGCAGAGGGGAGAGAGAGAGAAGTATGTGAGCTCTCCACTGCAGTATTGATGACCCAATGATCCCCTGCAGAACAGAGCCAGTCAGGCAGACAGAGTGAGGCTCAACTCAGAATCAAAATCAGAATCACTGCCACAACCATTCGGTAGAAGCAACCTATTGAGCAGGATGTGAATGGTAAATGTCTAAACTAATGTTGTAATGCTGCTGTGTGGGTGGCACAGTTAATAGAGTACAGTGCATTACGAATTAGGTTTATGGCCTATTGCCAAAAATGTTGATGACTCTATCACACAACCACAATTTCATCTGTGTTGAAATGTGTAAAATGTTATATGTACATTGTTTGATGCCTTACGATGACAAATATATTTACTGGCAAGAGTTTATGTTAACTTACTTAAATACAACAAGAATGTTAACTTATTTGTGGACTTCCTATCCAGTTGATACTTTTTTTTCTGTCTTAGGTCCTTGAATCGGCTTGCCAGCTGTTAGAGGAACACCACTACATTTCAGCTCATTTTCATACAGCAGAAAACATCCCTTCTTTTCCTCCCTCAGTACCAGCAAGATCGTCCACTGAATGAGTGGGTTGTCAGATCACCTGCATTCAGGCCAAACTGGGGCTCCAGTGGGCTGTGGTGGGACTGAGGCAGAGGAAAAAGCGTGTGTGGAGGGCCTGGAGGGGCTGGCAGGGCCTCAGCTCTGGACCAGGGAGCTTGGGTTCCAGGAGGGGTCCAAGGATCCCTCTAACGATGGACTGGCATCGGTGACCTCCGACCACTTTCCCTCCTCCTCTCCTTCCGCCCTGGCCAACGGCCTCCACCTACAGAGAAGGCTGGGGCACGGCTCCTGCCGACGGAGGCAGACGGAGACTCACACTACAGCTGAGACGCACACATTTGCAGAGACACTTAGAAACATGCAAACACACATAGACCCAGATGTGCACGCACTGGCGGTTTCACACGCACACGTGGATAATTGTGGACACATGGATATCAACACACATACGGGTCCTGTAGGGCCAGAACACGCAAGAACTCTCACACCAGAGGCCATACACACAACCTCACCTCAACCCCTGTCTTTGACACTTGGCAGTCATCCGGCCTCCACCAATCAGCTGGCAGCCCCAGTCCTCACAGCAGAGACAGACATGCCCTCAACCTTTTGTCCAGTCCCTATTGGTCCAAACCCAAACACAGGCTCCTCTCCTCTTCCTGTAGAAGCAGAGAAGAAGTATGCACTCCGCAGCTCTGGACGTCCCCGCTTCCCCTGTCACCTGCGCAAATCCTCCCGCCTCCGCCGAAGCATAGAGGATGTGGAGAAGAAAGCAGGGAGGGAGAGGGGAGGAGAGGAGGAGGATGAAGTATTGGAGGAGAAGATCTGGAGGGTTAAAGAAGAGGAGGTGGCTGTTGGTGAGAAAGAAGAGCATTCGTCTGTGGAGGCTGTTCTCCCCACGGCTCACTGCCCTACAGACATAGCTCTTGCTCTAACTGTACCCAAACCTGTTCCTAAAGCTGTACCTAAACCTGGGCCCAGACTTGGGCATAGACCTGGACCTAAATCCAGGTCTAGGCCTGCACCAAAATCTGTCCATAAAGCAGGCCCTAAAAGTGTCATGAAAAAGCGTCAGGCAGCCCAGTCTATGGCTCAGCGCGCTGCCCCTCACCTCCCATTTGCAAACACATCCACCATCCCTGCACCTCTGCTAACTGTAAAAGAGGAACCTGTTGCAGAGTTGGGAGCATCTACCACCAATAACCGGAGACGTGGGCGTTTTGTCGGCGTAGGTTTTTAATTTATAGTAGTTACTCCTTGACATAACACACAATTTCACACAATATATGAAATATATGTTTGCAATTTTATATATTTTATGTTGTCCTCTGCTTTACAGGTGAGGAAGATTGTTGTCAAGGTGGCTCGCATTCCCGTCAGCCTTAGCCGCCGACAGAAGAGCTACAAGATTTCCAATATGGAGACATTTACAGGGGCAGAGAAAGGCAATGATGGCGGTCTGGAGGGCTCAGAGGCAGTTCGGGAGCCGACCGCACTTCTCCGTATGAAGAACAATGGGAAGAGTGTTATGGTGATGTTCCCTCCTGGAGAACTGCCTGTTATTCTCAAACGCAGACGGGGCCGACCGCCTAAACAGGCTGTGCCAGTAATACCGGGAGAGCCACCAAATGCCGGGGCTGCTGGCGGTAACGGAGACAAGCCCAAGAAGCCCCAAAGGCGGCGTCGGACTAAGCTCCCTTCCCCTTATCCATCCTATGTTAATGATACTAATGATGTGAAAACAGAGTATGGGGATGTTTTGTCCAAACTCGCCTTCTTAAACCGCCAGCCCCCTGCCACCGGCCGCTGCTCTCCCCCTCGCTGCTGGACACCCAGTGAGCCAGAAAGCTTTCATACCCCCTTGGAAAACCCTGGAATATCCACTCTGCTCCACCGGCTCACTGGGTATAGACGTCCCCGAGGTGGCAGAGGAGGGGGCATTGGAAGAGGTGGAGGAGCAGCAGGGGGGGTTGGGGGCAGTGAACACAATAAAAGCACCTTTAGTGACTTCTTTGAGTCCATTGGCAAGAAGCGGAAACCAAGCCCCCTTTCTGAGCATGGATTACCTAGGAAAAGGGGAAAGGGTGGAGGTGGGGTTGGTAGGGGAGGGGGTATTGTAGGAACTGATCCTGGAGGAGAGAAAATTGTCAAGAAGAGACGTGTGAGAAAAAATGGTGCATTTAAAGGGGAGGGGGCGTCCATGGGTCAGGACTGGCCCAATGGGGCAGGTGGCTGGGGGGAAGAAAAGGAGAAAGGTTTGGGCGGGTATCAGCTCTGTGGATCTTCAAGGGGGGGCTTTTCCTCCTGTGAGGTTGGAAGAGGGGGTGCATACAGCAGTACAGGAGGAAGCAGAGGGGTTGGGCCTACTGGGGAGGACTCACAAGGCCTGTTTGCTGGATATTTCCGGTCACTTCTCGACTCAGATGATTCATCAGACCTGTTGGACATGTCCTCCTCGCAGTCAGACCCCCGCAAAGCTTCATCCACCCCTGGTTATGAGTCATCCAGTCCAGCTACTGGTCACAACTGGTCCCCTGCTTTCACCAAGTGGAGCACCAAAGGTGCAGGTTCTGGGGTGGAGGGTTCGGCCCAGACACATTGTTCCTCAGCCAGGCCTCCATACAGCTATGGCAGCCTGGCCCAAACGTCCCCCACCACTTCTACCTATCCCAAATCCACTCCACCATCTCTCTCACACTCTCCCAGCTCCCCCCATCCTGCCTCTTATGGCCACTTCTCCTCTGGCTACTCCTCTTCTCCTGCGGTGCCGCAGAGATCCTCAGACTGCAGCTTTGCATATGGATCTGGACACAGCAGTGGGAAGGCTCCCAGTGTTGGTCAAATGGGTTATTCTAGCTACCAGGCAGCAACCAAGCGAGGCTACGGTGGATATCCTGCAGCAGGTCATCCCTCCATGGTGCGGGGGGAGTCGGCAGGGCCCACATCACCAGGAGGAGGGTACATGTCTGTGGCCAAAAGTAGCCCCTTCAGCTCCTCCTCCTCTCCAGAAGGTTACAAACAGTACAACTCCAATCAGTGGAGCTACAGGTAAATCACAGCGGCATGTCATAAAAAATACTCAAAAAGCAACACACTGAATTCAAGAAGAATTGTGAGAGGCTTTTTCCACACAAAAATCTGACTTGGTATGAAAGGGTTTTTAATGAATAGGTGATTAAACACTTTCTTTAACTAAAAGTACTAAAAGTACAAATGAATAAACCTCTGACCACAGCAGGATCAAAAAGATGTGAATTACTGAATATAGATATAAAATATAAATATAAATCATTTTATATTTACCATGTCCATCATCTGTTACCTAACATTAGTTAACTAACGGCTAAAATATATACTGTGTTTATCCACATTAAGAATCCATAAACCTGCATTTATAGTTTTCTCTTCAGGTTCCTATTACTGATTACTGATTTTTTTTGCAGACAAGGTTACGGTGGCTGGTCAACAGACAGCTTTGGGCATCAATATCACGGCTACAGTGAATATGGCTCCAATGAGTCCAAAGACATCTTGGATATTTCAAACTACACCCCCCAGAAGGCCAAGCGACAACCTTTTCCTGAAAGTCTATCAGAATCCTCCTCTGACTCTTCACATCTCGGCTCTGCAGTCACTGTTAGTGGACCTAGCTCCACAGGTGCCACGTACAAACAGAATGAGGCTGTTCCTGGTAGTGTAGAGGGGGGTCAATCAAGTCTGTCCAGCCTGGAGAAGCTGATGATGGACTGGCATGAGAGTGCTTCGGGGCCCTCGTATAACTGGAGCCAGAACGTCCTCTTCCAGGGCGGGGGAACCAGCAAACCCGGCCGCGGTCGCCGGAAACGGACTGAACAACAGTCAGAAAAAGAAGGGGGGTCTGCTTTACACTCTGATTCGCCATCCAGTCCCTCCCCAACGCCTACCCCTGGACCTAAGCGGGGAGGGGTTGGAGGACGGGGTAGAGGGTCTAGAGGAGGCAGAGGGGGTTTGTCTCCATGTCAGAGAGAGAGGCCGTCGGGGGCCAAAGGTAGGGGCAAGGCTTCCTCCACACCTGGAGCGGCAGGAGCAGTGACAGCTGGAGGTCCGGAGGGGTCTGGGCTGTTCCAGGAGGGGCTGGACTATTACAGCGGAGACAGTAGTAGCCTCTCTCCCCTGGCCACTCCCAATCCTGCACCACCTTCCACTTACCTCCAGGAGCCCTGTGAGTACCCCTCCCCTTATTCTGCCCACCCGTCCACACCTTCCTCTGAGGAGCGATATCCAGCCTTATACCCTGGAGAGTCCTCCTCTTCCCTCTCACCCAGTGTCTCATCTCCCCCTTACCCTCCAAAGCCCACCCCTCCTCCACCCCAGTCTTACCACCCTGTCCCCTCCAGGACCTTCTCCCCCTCCTGCTCTCCCTCACCTCGGTTAACACCCCACTGCAGCACTGCACTGAGTCCCTCACACCGCCCCCCTCCAAAAGACCCACAGTTCTCGCAGTACGACTCCCCCAGCTACTGCAGCTCCCCCTACTGGTACGGACAGACATCGCACAGTAGCAGCCCCAGCCCGCACTCACACAGCACACACTCAAATACAGCCCTGCACACACACAGCAACCCGCACACAAGTCCTCACGGAAATACACACGGTAATCCGCTCACCAGCCCAAATGCGAACACACACACACACATGAATCCGACTACCCATGACACACACCATCACAGTATGCAGCCCCACGCTAACCTGAGCACGCACACCAACACCCATCCCACCTCACACCTCCAGAGTAACCCGCTCTCCCACTCAAACCCCCACACCAACACTCAGCCCCACCACAACACACACACCAACCCCAACTCTCATCTCCCCTCCCATACACACTCCAACCAGACTCCCGGCCTCCACTCCCTCTCAACGCCAGTGCTCTATGAGGAGTGTAGCCCTCCCTCTGCCGTGCCCTCCCACAAGCGGGATCTGACCCCCCACGCTATGAGCACAGGCCACCGCCAGGGCCCCCTGCCTCACTCCCCATACCCCAAACCTCCCCTGGACTCCTCGCCGCATCCGGA
Organism: Nannoperca australis; assembly: GCA_036023655.1. Lineage (NCBI taxonomy): Eukaryota > Metazoa > Chordata > Actinopteri > Centrarchiformes > Percichthyidae > Nannoperca > Nannoperca australis. The sequence continues at coordinate 21,230 of JAVQJD010034587.1, read as the reverse complement.
GGACACTAGCGTCTTCTCCTTGTCCCACCTGTCCTACCAGGGCATGGGACACCGCTTCGCCTCCCAGGCAGCTCAGGGAGGTGGGGTGCTGTGCCAGCTCCTGGACCCAGCCAATGATGACAGCTTCAGCGTCACCAGCCTGTAACAGCAGGTGAGTAAATTTAACCTTTGAACAAACAATAAGGCCATCCAAACATTTACACTGGAATTTTTGTATCAGTTTCACAAAACAACCTTATGTAATTGCTAATATATATTAAATAACAATTTATAAATTTCTTTTGTAAGGCTCTCCAGGTACTCTGTAAGTCCTGGAGAGTGTAAGTCCTACTTTTTACGTTCAACCTGTGAAAGTCATTGTAAACTCTTATTTACAAAGATGTAAATCATTAAAAAGGGAGTGCAACAGCAACAACACCACAGTGCACACGTTACATACCACATTACGTCTAGCACCAAATCAAACAATGGAAAGATGGCTTTGCTTTCAGCAAAGTATGACCTGTTAAAATAGTATCACGGTTTAGTTCATTCAATTCATAGTACACTTTTCAATTTACCATTGTCAAAAATATCATAGTCTCATAATATTGTATCTCTCTTCACCTCTTTCTCCCTCCCTCTGTTTTTCTTTTAGGTGCATTCAACCCAACTTTTACAGATTTGCAAGCATTTTTTTTTTGGTAAGGAGACTTCTTTGTGAGAGACTGTGAACTGAAGGGTGAGAATTTAGCTGCCAGCTTTGGACAGTAAAGCTTTAATTCTCCAGCACTGACAATCAAGATCAACTGCAATTTAAACACCCAAGCATGCACACACACACAAATGCGCACACAAACACACACACAAACACAGACACGCATGTGCAGATTAAGTCACTACCTAAACATGAACACATAAAATCATACATGTGTACACTCACTCACACTCTATGCTGGAATGAGGGAATGGCAGAGAGGAGCTGACAGATGAATACCAGACGCTGACGGACAGAGACAAACCTATTTCCTCAACCCTTTGAGTCTTTCTGGTCCTGTTCTGTACATCTGCAATATCTACTAGCATCACACTACTCTCTCTCTTTCTGTGTCTTTCCTCTGTTCTCTCTCAACCTCCACTCCTCTGCTAAACCAGCAACTATGGTCTGCACTTGACCTACAGTAAACCTGCATTTCTGTCTTGTGCCGTAACCTGAAACCGCATCTGAGCCCAAATCAACTTTTTAAATATCATGAGCCTAGCAAAATGTCTCGCTCTGTGCACACCTTGTCTTGTGTCCCATAAGAGAAAAGTGGACTAAACCAGTTTCTGCTCTTGAAATACCAGCATCTGTACATATGACTCCAGCTCCAGGCCAGGGGCCCCCTCTGAAGGTCCGTCATCAACATGCCCTCCTCAGCGTTCTGTCATGGTTTCTCTGCTCTGGGGGTGGTGGGGGGGGGGGGACTGCAGCATGGAGACCCAACATCCTGTGTTTTGCTGTTTTAACTACAAGGGAAAGAGACATTGAAAATCACACAATGGCCCCAAAGAGACTCTTGTTTTCTGTGTGCAAATGTGAGACTGTGAGAAGGGCGTGTTTGCGTGACTGCAGCAATGCATGTATTTGTGTGTATGTGTGCATTTATGTGTGTGTGTGCCTGTGGGGTCAAAAGGAGTAAAGCTCCCCAGACACCAAAGTCTTTCTGGGGCCTCATTCTTTCTTTCACTCTCTCCCTTCTTTTTTCTGTGGTCTTGTGTTGTTTGGTGGTTTTTGTGATGAAAAAAATTGTATATCTGTCTGTTACATATCATGTATGTATCTGAGGTGCAAAATATTTAAATACACATTCTGTTCTTGCCATTGGTAATCTTGTCTATCGCATACTGCTTCTTTAAGGGATTATGGGAGGTGTGAGTATGTATGTGTGTATATATATATATGTGTGTGTGTGTGTGTGTGTTAGAGCCTCCCTGAGTATTGGGCTTTGCCCAGGCTGTCTGGGACTGTGAGCAAGAGAGTTCAGTCAAGGACACAATTCGACAGGGAGTGAAAAGGAGGGGAGGAGAGGAATGGATGGTGGGGAGGGGTGGATGTGTTGGAGGGGAAAGAAAGAAACCAGACTGAGGAAATCAGAAAAGTGTGTTGGAGAGGTTTTAAAGCCACTGAAACAAAATGCACAAAAGTTTCAAAATTCTTCTTCCATAAAAGGAAATGTATTAAAGCTCAGCGTAATAACTGGTGGTACCAGAGACCTGACAGGAAAGGACCCCATGTTCGTTTCATGTCCTCATGGGGAAACTTGCTATAATAGAGCAAATATTGTACATCTGCAGCTTGTGTGTATGCATGTGTGTGCCAGACAGACAGAGAGAGTAAGAGAAATAGAAAGCAGATGGGGGGGGGAGTTTACTGGCTGCATATTGTGTACAGTTTGTCAACAGCCTGACTAAATAGACTCAGACATGGCCGGAGGAAACGTGTTTGCTGTGACATTCCACTGTATGGTGGAAGGGGACACGAACTGTCAACAACACTACATGACAGAGAGGAAGAGGGTGCAGAGCAACAGCTCTCTTTAGACTTTTATTTTGCATGTATGTATATGTATGTATATATGTATACAAAATAACATTTCATTAAATATAAATTACTATTTTCTGTGCTGAAATTAAACAAAACTACCAACTAACTACCAACCAAAAACCCCAAGTTTAACGGTACTATTCTGCTATAATCTGTAATATTATTTTAACAATCAGTGGTAGCATTCAGATCTTTCTCTTCAGTAAAAGTAGAAACCACAATGTAAGAAAAGCCTCTCCATTAGCCAACAAGTACTGCATCCAAATATTTCTTAAGAAGTAGGCTTAAGTATTTTTTTTATCAAAATGAAGTCTACTTAAAGCAGAATTAAAGTATTCATTATTCAGAAGACTGACCATGTAAGTTTTATGTATAGAATTCTTTGATGACAGAACCATTAACGTTTAAGCAGCATTTAAATGTAGCTGGTCAAGAGGAAGCTAAATTTAACAACTTTATGCATTGTTGGGTCATGTATAGCATTTTATAAAGTAATCATAGGTTTACTGTGATGTGATGTGAATCTTCTAAGTAACTAGTAGGTCTAGCTGGCAAATAATGTAGAGTAAAAAGTGGACTACAATATTTCCCATTGATATTTAATGGATACGGAGTAGAAGTAAAAACTAGCATAACGTATTCAAGTAAAGTAGCCTACTGATACTGTACACTGAGTATAAGTATGCTACTTAGTTAGTTAGTTAGGTCACATGGTTAAAATGGTTACCATATATCATAACTAATTTAGATATTAGTGATACTGATAATAAAACATTATCTCTGCTCATGGTGGTTAGAGCTGCTTGTGCGTCGCCTAGCAACAAGGTCAAGTCAAAAATCACTAGCTTAACTGTAGGATTATCTGTATGCTACATTAGCATGGCATGGTTTTATACAAGTTAAGCACTTTGCTTAACAACACAGCCTTTATTTAACATGTGAGTTTTGGGCCTCTTTCCTCATTTGATGACCGAGTAAAGGGTATTTTAAGCAGAATTTAGGTTAACTGTAAACTTTATGAGTTAGGTACGGGCTAAATGAAACAGCAGTGTGTCAATAAGGCCACCATTGACCGAGGAATGCGCTTCGTCATCACAACTTTCCCCTGGGGGTAAGGAGGAGGCCGGGGAGGAAAGCGGAGGAGGGGTGTTCTCAGCTGGGACTTTCCTCGCTGCCCTCCAGGAAAAAAGTTGAATCACAGGGCACCGCGCCGGAGATGTTCCCCAGTGTCGCCGCGGAGAAGGTATGCGGGTCTGTGTGCGGCGGTGGGGCCGCGGTGGTCTCCCCCTCCGCTCGGGAATTCTTCTTCTCGTAATTCCACCTCTTCTTCTCGCACTCCAGCTCCTCGTCGTCGGGCCACGGTTACCTCGTGCCGCGGGGGTGGGGGTGGAGCAGCGGGAGGGCGCGATCGCCTTTAGCGTTATTAGCATCGAACCGGAGAGGAACTCGCGCCAACGGGGATCCCAGTCCCGGACACCGGGGCTGGAGGAGGAGGAGGAGGAGGAGGGGGCTCAAGGGTATGAGGATGAGAACGAGATGCACTCGCGCCAGGTAAACATAACACGGAGACAAAAGTTTAATTTTAATGTTTGCATCATTGCTTAAGCACACATATGTGTTGATATTTTGTGATTTTTTAACGGCTAGGCTATTGACTTGGGAGAAAAATGACAATCACTTTCTTCTTCACCTAGAATAGGCCTACATATTGCCTATATATACATACTGAACACATCCACCTCCGTCATGTATATGAAGCCACCTGTTACATTAATCATTGCATATCTTTTCTAGCATATTTGCACGTGTCACCATTGCACTATTGTATTCCCGTTTACAATTCACAGAAGCAGTCGGACTTGTTGTTCATTGGTGTATTGTTCATACTTTTTTATATTATCTTCTTTCAGCTACTTGTAAGTACGTGATAGCGGCATGTTTATGTTTACCTTTGTTCAGCTGTGTTGTCCTTGTGTTTCTAGCTGTGTTTCTGTTTAAGTACACTGAGAGCAACACAGAGCAGAGTCAAATTCCTTGTATGTGTAGGCTAGTTGGCCAATAAATGTGGTTCCAATTCTGATATTGAAAATTACAGGTGAAATAACAATATGGCCTGTATAGGAGACAGATGAAGGGATAATGCCATTTAGTATTGTACATACTCAGTTAAAAGAGCAGGAAAAAAGGTACCTTGCTGCTGTGGTTTCCTCAGCCAGTTCCTTCATTATGCTGGGTCAGTTTGTGCACAGCTCTGTGAATTATTACAGACATAATGGAACAGGTGAGGGCAGGGGGGGGGGGGTGAACATAGCACTGACCCCAGATTAGAGAGCGGTGACAGCTGTTCTCTCCTTCTCTTTTTGCCCTTCAGTTACACTGAGCTTCAACCTTCATCTGTGTTTTTGTGTGGGTACATCTGTCCTGTCTGTACCTCAAACTCCTCCCCCTCACTCCTCACCCCCCCACACACACCCCTCTCTCTCTTTCATTCTCCTTTTCTCGCACTGTCTCTTTTTCTGCCCAAGGCTAAACTCTCTGACTCATTCTTGTGAATCATCAACCCCTCCCCCCACTTTCCCACCGAGGTTGCCATGGTGAGCACAGGGTTCAGTTAGAGTTGGGTGGGGGGCTTTGTGTGAGTGTGTTTGTATGTTACAGTGCCTCGGGCAAATATGTCAGCAGGACAGAGGTCAGAGCCTGTGACCTGCCTCCTCAGCACACATACCTGGGGCAGGGGGTGCACGCTCACAGATCATTGTCATTCCTATGCATTATTCCTACCCCGTCCAAGTTCTCATGACTCTGTTGGTATTCCCTGCACTGTAGTATCAATATATTGATGTATACAGCATGTGTGCATGTTCCCAGATGGGACCCAGAACACTGGAGGTGCAGCCGTGGGCGGCAGACAATCCGTCCTTCACAGCAGAACTCAATCGTATAATCACATATATCACCGGGTCACAGGTAGGCTACATGGAACATCACAGTAGTGCTCTCAAATAGAAACGTCTTACCTCCAAACAGTTGGCATTTACTAAACTGAAAACAACAAATAATAAAAAAAGAATCTCATCAAACAGTCAATCAAAAGGTTTGAAAAGGTGTGAAAAGTGTATCAATGCATGAAATGATTTTAAAGGCTTCTAAGATCATAAGCAATAACTAACACAAATTGCACATTTGGCTACGGTTGGGAACCACTGTTGTGTGATTTTGGGCCCTCCCTGAAGGTCTCTTGCTACACTCATGAGGGACCTACTGTAGCCAGGAGTTAGATCTTGCCAAATCTTAGGAGCAATCAATAAAAACTTTACTTTTTCAACTACTTCACTTCTACAACTGCAGACTCCCAGCGTGGGGGTTAACTTAGCAGTAATATGATCAGTCAGGCACTGTCAGTATCCTGGCAGCAGAATTCAGGAAAATTGGGAGCCAGTAAAGACTTTCAGTTCCAGACTAGAAACTCCCATACAAGAGTTAAAACTTACGTAACACTTAGAGTACTGGGGAACTGGGAGGAAAATTATTAAACCAAGTGTATTGTGCTGATTTTGTTGAGTAATTATGAATAATGTGAATCTCACATTTATGAGTACATTTTAATCAGAAAAGCATTTGCTTTACTTAAAGGTACGTGTTGATGTCACACACTGCCTGAAATGTTCTCACAAATTTCACAAGACTCTCACACAACTTGTTCCTCTTTAACTTCCTCTCTTCTTAGTTGTATGCTAATTCTGTGTTAGACTGTTCTCAGACCTCTATCAAACCCATCTCATGTGACTTCTCCTCTCCTGTCTATCCCCAGCTAAACTGCTCCAGGGTTCTGTCTCCAGGTCAGGCTCAGACATCACAGCCGTCTCCAGATTCACCCCGCTGGCTGCTGTGTGCTGAGGACTGGCTCCTTCCAGCTGCAGATAGACCGTGTGTTGCATACTCCTTTAGGTGTGCCCATATGTCTGTACACTATGTGCATGTGTCTGTGCATGTGCCGTGTTGCTTATGCATTCACAGCACTGGCAGAGTTGGAATAAACAACGCAATGCATATTTAATCATGCATGCAATAATCTTCTAACCACCTCTGTGCTCCCCTGTCTTTCTGTCTATCATTTGGTGTTTGTCTTTGTCTTTTTAGTATGGATGGGGGAGATGCAGACTTTCTAAAGACTGTCTCAGGGCTGGGATGTGAAGTCCACAGTTTTGATCCCAGCAACTCTAATGCATCTGGTGGTCACCTTGGCAACAGTTTGGCTAGTAACCATGGTAATGGAGGCGTGGTCAGCCAGCACAAGATGTGGCTGGAGTGGCGAGCTCCAAGGAAGCGCAAGCACAAGACGAGAGGCAACCTGGGTGGTGTTTCTCACACACTGGCAGACATCATGGCTGCCCTGGGACATCACACAGTAAGACACACACACACACATATACAAAAGCACAGGCGCACACAAAGATATTTAGAGAAACAGTGCCAAACAAGCATACCTTAGAGTCTTTTCAACCCAATATACCCAGAAAGCTCTCTTACTTGTACGTTCCCATAGCAACAGGGCTCTGCGCCATCCCTGGCTGCCATGGCAACAATTTAAGTGAGGGAATCACACACTGGCCAAGTTACATCCTGTAGCCACAAGAGGGAACTACACACCTACAGCTTGAGTTTGTGTTGGTTGACTTTATAAAATGTGGTCGAAGACATCAATTTATAAATATTGAACAAATTTGATATATATTATATCATAATTATATATTGAATATTTGGCTATACTGATTAAGCTTATGAGTACAAAGCAACAGGTATGCTATTGAAAGCAGTAAGGATGCACAAAATGAACAAATCCTAATAAATTCTTATTGTTAATCTCAATTAACTTTTATTTATAACAATAGTGTTTCCTGATTTGAATTTGTAATTTGTAAAACACATACTTTTTATTTGTATTGTGAATATATGATCATTATGACAATATTGAATCTGTATTCTCTTTAGGTTCACTTCCTGAATGCTGACTTACTGAGTGCTGAGTGGAGAGTTTTCCAGAACTGGATTGAGTTGGGAACTCTGCAAAGTGTCCATCATATGGTTGCCACAGTGCACCTGCAATGGGCAGGGTTTGAGGTGGGCGGAACCAATGAGGAAGTGCTTCGCTATTGGTTCAGCGTACTACAGGGTCTCCAAGCTTCTGGACTCAAGCTGGTCCACAGCTCTGCAGGAGGGGGCCACAGTGTCCTCAAACAAACAGTAGCAAATGCCCACAGCTCCTACACACTGAGTTGGGTCAACACGAGACGCTGACACTCACACATGAATGGACACAGGTGCACATACATGACCAGACATTGTGGATGGCCTCAAACAAGAAGGAGATGGTCAAAATTAAAATATTTAGTGGAGTTACTTCTCTTACAATGAACTCCCTCCCCCCCTCCCGTCATGTCAAGACAGACAGTTCTTAACATGACATTGCCCTCTAGTGGAGATGACAGGATCTGCCTTTGTAGGACTCCACCCTCAGAGGGAAGTACTGTTCTGTCATGGACATGATACTGGCAAATAAGACCAAATATGGAGCAGAAGGAGGGCTTGCTGATTTAACTGGCAAACAATAAAAAAAAAAAAAAGTAAATTGCAGCTACTGCTAGATTGTGTCCTAAATAGTCCTAAATACCAAACAAATTGCTGGCGGGTACCAACACATTCTCATTTCTTTCTTTTTCATATCATATTATTATATCATACAGTGCGACCCATTTTGCATTATTTTGATCCAGCTATAATTTGAATGTAGATTGAGCAGAATATTTATTGTATTTGTGTACACCTTCTGTAAGCCTTAAAATGTTTTAATGTGCAATAATTCTTTACATTGAAGAGAAGCTAAATATTATAAAGACAAATAGTGCCTACTGTGAAATATATAGAAAGTATACTGATGCAATTTTGCACTCTACTGTGTACTGTAAGGAAGAAAACAATGAAATTATGTTTTAAATGTGCATTAATACCACAATAAAATACCAAATAAAACCCGAAATCCTTGACTGTCTGTCATTGGAGAACCCGGATCCTCCCTGGTAACAAGAGGTTATAATATCCATAATAATGAATATGGACATATGATAGAGGGGATTGTATTGTACATTCAAGCATTTTAATATAATGGGATTTATGTGATTGCTGATCTTAAGTGTATGCGTTTCCAATAAATTGTAAAAGGTGTATTCAAATACAGTGCTTGTGTTTTTCTTTCAACATGTTTGCACTTAATCCATGAAGAAAAATAACGGCTATTATAAAATTGACCGCAACGTTGGCTTAACTGTTTATTCCCACAAAAATAAGCCTAATGTGTAGGCACTGTACCGCAAGACCAGGCTACAACTGCCATCCTATTGCAACATTCAGACAAACAGGTTGTCTCAACACTACCATTTAACACACGTTCCCCTACTGGGATAAAAGATTTAACCTTTACTGAAGAGTGCTTGCCTCTACTCCCAGCAGAAACCCTGTGTACTTCCAGTTTGCACAGGTTGAAATGAAGGATGCAATTTACACAGGAAACCGGCGAGGCTCGCAGGACAGTTACTTATCTTCGTAAGTGCTTTTCTCGCGCACGGAGCTCTTATTCATTATGGCCAATGCCAGTCATTCCTCGGACGCGTTCCAACTCGCTGGAGCTCACGTCGGAATGTTCTTCTGCCTCCACCCCTCCGTTACGCAAACTACGCACATATGTTTGCCACTAGTCAGGGCGGAGCTGCCCTTTTTACGTTGAAATGTCCACATCCTGTTCTCAACAAAAACGGGCGACGGGCGCGGTAGCCAATCAGCTTTGAGGAACTTTGTCGGTCGACCAATCAGAAGTTCACAATCCCGGGACTTTTGTGCTCTGTTTAGCTCGTCAGTTTACTGAACCGCTCAACATTTCTTGTGGAAACCTTGAGACAGGACAACAACCAGATTGTATAGAGAGAGCCTACAGTTGCCAATTCTGACGGTAAGGAAAGTATGTTTAGTCAGTATAGTTTTCATGAAATTAAGAATGTAAACATACTTTTGTTTGGCTGTTCCTTCGAGACAAGAGGCGCCTACAAGCTACTTCCTGCTCTGACAAGGCCGAGATCCCAAGTTACATTTTAGCTAATGTTGTGGGCGTACAAGTGTAACCGACTGATTTGTCCTCTTGTAACGTTTAGTTACTCATCTATGAAAGGGTTGGGAGTTTATCCAAGATATAGAACTTATTATTAAAACCATTATAATTTCAGTTCGTCAATTTGACAGACCGTGGTTGAGTGTACTGCCGAACACAGCACTAACCACAGTGCTAAGCTGTGTTTCAACTGCTTCAGTGGTAACAAGTTCCACTTTTCATGAAGAAACTGATAAACCTAACCGAGTTACAGGATTCTTGAAGATATGCATAAACAATGTGCCTGTCAACCCAAGGAAAACTGTAGACACTTGAATACACCCAGTAACATTTGCATTATGACCTCATCATTTTCTGAAGCCCCAACGTTAACACGAAAAACTTCTAATTAGGCAACCAAAATGGGGAATAGAAAGCACTGCAGGGTATATTTACAGTAAGCTCAATTCTGCCTGCAGTCTGCACTCACTGCAAACCTCTGAAAACCAATGGGAGTTGTCATTTTCTGAACAGATTCCACATGGCACTGTAGAGGTGCTGCTTTGCATTGTCACTGACTGTGATTTGTCTAATGTCATTTGAAATAGTCACTCTACTGTAAGCACAATGCTGCAGAAATCAACATTCCACTTTTCCTTTTCTCTTTTTATATTGAAAGATTTTGGTTTCACATCATGTGGGTGGATGCTGGATGTTTGCTGAGTGGAGCAGGGCTTTAGTTGTACTTCTGCTTTAGTCCAGCCACTGGCACCATGTTTATTTATACATTAGTGTCTGGGTGTCACATGAGCATGTGGCTTATTTATGGATGAACTTTAAAAAGCCATAAACCAGTAAAAACTTTATTTTTTTTATCATAATTTCCCAAAACCCAAGATAATGTTTTATATCTATTTATAGTGATATAAAACAAAAAAAGAAGCAAATCCTCACATATGAGAAACTGGCACCAGTCATTGTTTGGCATTTTTTGCTAGACAAAATATTTAAAATGATCACTTCATTATCCAAATGGTTGTTGATGAATTATTTGCCAGTAGATTAATTGAACCCTTGCTTAATTCATCACCAGATGTAGTATCCCAGCTGTATGTTATACATTCTAATTCATCTCAGTATTGTCTTTTAGTCCCTTTTATGTTTGTGTGTCTTTGGCACAAATGACCCAGCTCCTCTTCCCCACCAGGGTTGGGCCCGCCTACCCACAACACCCCACCATGCCTTTGGTTACGAGGAATATCGAGCCACGACATGTGTGTCGGCAGACCATCCCTTCCAACATCCGCAGTGAGCTGGAATGTGTCACCAATATCAGCCTGGCCAACATCATCCGCCAGCTCGGCAGCCTTAGTGAGTGTCTGCTGTGTGTGGTTGGATGTCATTATGATGGAATAAATTACATATAAATAAAACGTGTGTGAATGGTTAAGAACACGTGGCGAATGTGTGTGAGGTATGTGTATTTGCACGTTTATGCAAACTTTTTGTTTGATGTAGCTGTGACTATGCATTTATTGTGCATATGTGAGAAAAAAAAAACTTTAATCAATGCAAATCATAAATGTGTGTTTGGGTGTGTTTGTGTGTGTGTGCAGGCAAATTTGCAGAGGATGTATTCGGGGAGCTGTTTGTCCAGGCTGGAGAATTTGCAATGAGAGTAAATACACTGGGAGAAAGAGTGGATCGTCTGCAGGTTAAGGTCACCCAGCTGGACCCAAAAGAGGAGGAGGGTAGGTACTCCTACATGTTAATGTTACTATTACTACTTATGTTAGTATCAGAGTAGTTCATTAGTTTGAATACAATTATATATAACATTAATTTAACCATTTTCAGTTTAGTCTTCCTACACACAACTTTCTTAATAAAATGACCGTTTCCCCTTGAGCACAATAAATATTCAATAACATTCTCTCTTATTTGATCTGTCTGTTTCTTTCTCAGTCTCTCTGCAGGCCATCACGACCCGTAAGGCCTTCCGTAGCAGTCTGACCCAGGACCAGCAGCTGTTCACCAGGCCGTCTCTGCCAATGCCTGTACAGGACACCTACACGACCTGTAATCCGCCCCCACCACTCAATTACCTCAGCCAATACCGGTAGGGCTCAGCGGACGCACAGATACACAACCCGATCTCATATTCATTCACTGGAGCATAACATGCAGGGAGTAATGAGAAAACGTGCACACACATTCATGTTATATTTTAGTCTATACTGTTATTTAAACCCACCCAAAAACAGATGCTGGTATGTTTGTCCTGTTGCTCAATAGACATGTAGCCCACCTTTGTCAGTATGCTTCTCAAATGAATCCAAGCAGCCCTAAAGAAATTCTGTGGGGGAAACTATCTGTGTCACAACTCAACTGACGCATATCAGCAAAACTTTGAATAGTTGGGCATGATGTGTCATCAAAAGTATGATTCATCAGAAACCAGTGTAATCAGTAAGTACAGTAATCAATGAGAAGCAGAGTAAGAGCCTAAATTTGTCCAGTTATATTATAAAGATTCTAACTGGTTTGAATGTGAATGTGAATGTGATATGGTAAATATGCTAAATGTGTTCACTTACTAGATAATGTGTGCCAGAAGAAAATAGCCTGTCTCTTAAACAGGTCTCTTTTGTTGAGCTAAAAGGGAAGTTTTTTTGTTTAAGACATTGACACATAGGGCAGATAAAGATCTGTCACCCGACACCTTATCTTGTGTCCACAAACATAAACAACGTAAAATGTTAACTGATACCCAGATGTAATTCTAATGCTTGTAAACGGTTGTTTACAGGGACGATGGGAAGGAGGCCCTGAAGTTTTACACTGATCCCTCCTACTTTTTTGACCTGTGGAAGGAGAAGATGCTGCAGGACACCAAGGATATCATGAAGGAGAGACGCAAGCACAGAGTGAGACACATAAACATGCTCGTATACGCAAAACAAGTAACATGACAATCCACATGAAGTTCAAACAAGTAGACAAAATTGGTCACATCAATTGAAAGCATTGCGATCCAACCCTCCATGACTCTTTTTGGCTGTTTCTTTTCCGAGTAGAAGGAGAAGAAAGACCATCTGAACCAACGGACGCTCAATCCACGTAAGATCAAGACCAGGAAGGAGGAATGGGAGCGGCGTAAGATGGGGGAGGAGTTTGTGGTGCCAAAGAATGACCTGATGTAAGTTGAGAGATTGAGTAAAGGGAGGTGGAAGTCTCTGCAGGTTGCAGAATGTGTATTGCTGCAGAGTTGTGGTCAGCCACAAACCCAAGAGGCCAATAATGACTTGATGAATTCATTATTTCTCTCTCTAGTTAATGCAGTAACCCCCCCCCCCCCTTCTTATCAACCAATCTGTACACAGGGATATGGGTGGTATGTCCTGTCTGAAAATGTTCTCAGGGGGTTGGGTGTAGCGCTGGCTGTCATTGGCAAATTGCAGTAAACAAAGTTGCAAATAACACCAGGCCTTATTTAGATTTTACTGTATGTGAAGTACAATAATCACTGTAAACATGTGAAATAGGCTTAAACATGCAAAGAAAAAAAAGGATCTGCTTTAAAATAGCAAAGTCGAGTTACATTAGTAGAACTAACTCTGTTGATATCGTTGTGTTTTTCTGCTGTATGTCATTTATTCTACAGTGTTTGGCTTTAATGAAATTAACATAGAAAATAAAGAAACAATTATAAAAACAATACCATAATAAATTACATTAAATAAAATCATTAAGTTCTTCCTGTCAAGCTGTTAAAGTGTACGACAAGCAAATCTTTTTCTGCTGTATATGTGACTGTACTTTGTGTTATTTTAATAGGTGTGAATGAACCAGCCACAAGGGTCAGTGTCACAATTTGTGTCTGCTGCTTTTTGCGTTTGTGATACTTCCTCTTATATCTTTTTGGGTTAAGTAAATGGTACATGACCTAGAACTGCTAATTAGGTCTGTAGATGCTATGTGTTGTTTATCAAGTTCATTTGCACCTCCAGGTTTTAGAGAATAGAGATGGTGTACTGAATTTATGCTGATGTGTTAAATGTGTTTTTGAAGGAACTCTTCTGAAGGTCTGAATGGCAGTATTGGATCTGGAGACGGCTTCTTTTCTGAAGGCCTCGATCAGAGCACCAACTCCTACGTTTACGACCCCGACTCCCCTCTCTCGCCCGGCCCAGATGACTTCCTGCCTCCTCCACCTCCAGACATTGCGTAAGTGACATCTTGCGTATGAGCCCAGCATGTGCAGAATGTAGAGCCACGCACGTACTGTATGCTACACTGCATCCTAAACACATCCTCTCAAGTTTATAGGGTTCACTAGTTGCAAAAATAAATGATCAACCTACTGTTCACTTTCAGCCTGAACAGGAGCTGCTGAAGTTGTGGCTGCTAAGAAATTGAAGGACGATGGAGGCAAATGAAGGGTCCATGTTGTAACTTCTCCTCATTTCTAACTTCTGTCACTTGCAGGTATAATGAGGGACAGTACAGAGCACCAGACCAGAAGCGTGTCAGCGTGCTTAGTCCATCCCACCCTCCTCCTGCTCCGCCCATGACCTCTCCACCACCCAACTCTCGCCCCAATCTTGCCCCTCCCCCTGCACCTCCTCCCCCTCCTCCACCCTCTGGCTTTGGGGTTCCCCCACCTCCCCCTGGCTTTGACACCCCACCTGCCCCTCCTCCGTTCTACTCTCCCAACGCCTTTCCCTCCCCACCTGCTCCCCCTCCTCCTCCTGCTATATCTGCCATTTGTCCTCCTCCACCACCACCTATGCATGCAGGTGGTGGTCCACCCCCTCCTCCTCCTCCTCCTCCACCTCCCCCTGGCCCTCCTCCCTTAGCCTTCGACCGCTCTGCTGCCGCTCCTTCCTCTGGTGGTGGGGGGGCACCCAGCTCTGCTCCTAAACCTCAGCCTGAGCCTGTTGATGACGCCCGCAGCGACCTTCTGCAGGCCATCCGCCAAGGTAAGACTACAGGAAACTGATATTTGCAGTCCTCACTGCTGATTGGCTGAATGAAGCTGTCAATTAGTGGAACAGACTTTAGGCAAAATTGCTGTATGTTTGTGAGATTCAAAGAAAACACAGACCCACTGGTAAAATCATTTTACAACTTTTACCTGTAATTAAGTGTTACTTTCTTGGGCTACTATAGAGGCACCGATTATATCTTCCACCACTGGTTATGTATAATACATACCTTTTGTCTTTAAATTACAGCCAATTTTTTCTCAAAGTGGCAGAGACGTTTAGAATAAAAGCAGGAGGAAGAAGAGAGATCCCCCATCTTCTAGTTCCATGATTACTACAAGATATAGCATAGCAATCATGATAAGAAGACCTTTAACTGAACAGATTGCATTTCTTAAAACACCTTTTTGTATATTGATATTTCACAGTGTGTCTGATTACCATGTGAGAACGCTGTTGTCACGCACGCAGACTCACTGTAACTTACTTCTGTTCTCACTAACTCCCTTTTTAGGTTTCAACTTGCGTAAGGTGGAGGCGCAGCGTGAGCAGGAGAAGAGGGATCACACTGGCAACGATGTGGCCGCCATCCTGTCCCGTCGTATCGCCGTGGAGTGCAGCGACAGCGAGGATGACTCTTCAGAGTTTGGCGAAGAGGAGTGGTCCGAGTGATCGTTAACCACTTTCCACCTCCACTACCACCGTCAATGAGATCTGTGTATTTCCATTCAGATTAGCACCAGTGACCACGGGTACATCGCACAAGTACAAGTGACCTATTACAAATCACATTCCTCGTCCCATATATTTCTATTTATCCAACATTATTCAGATCAAGTGCAAAAGTCCAAAGATTGAGAACGCGCGCGAGTGTGCCTGGTTGTGTCCCGAATTGCCATTGCTTTGATTAGATGACACAGCGCTGTTACTGATGTGTGTGTTGTGTGATGTGATGCACGTCTCTACTGAGTCTGTGCGTAAACACATCACCTCTGTCTTTATCTTCGGGTCTATTAGAGTCAGATGTCCTTTGCTGCGGGGCAAATGTCTAATTTGATCTGCTTTAGTATATTATTGTTAAAGGATAATGGAGAGGGAGTACGTCTTCCATGCACAATGATGTTGATATCAAAACATTCTCGCTCATTTATAGATTATATGATGTAGATGTAAAGTTTATATTACATATTGAATCATATCTACTAAAGAGAATTAATGCCATTTCTTTATATCCCTTCAAAGCACAGTTATTTTAATCACTTTTACTCCCCTTACTTTTGTATTCAGCCTTTCTTTTTTTTCTGTGGTTGTCATGGGAACAATTGACTTGTGGATGAGACTTGTTTGTAGCTTTCAACAAATTCTTGAATCAATTATTCAGTGCAATAGGGGAAGTATCGGCTCATGGCAGACACCTGGGGTGTTGGATGAGATCACCGTACTGAACATATGCAGACATTTAACACAAATATCATTCATTTTTTACTGCGTTTCAGCGCCATCATGTATTTCTTCCTGCTGTTTTTACTTAGATCTTTCTTGGGGATGAACTAGGCTCTGGTGCTTAAATCACTGTGCTCTCTGTAGAATCAGGCTACCCTTTGCCTTATCCTGCTGCCTGATAAGTGCCTTTTTTATACTGCATTTACCTGTCGGTGCAGGTTTATTTTGCCTATCCACACTGGTAACTGATCATCATTAACAGCAACCATTGATGAGTGAAACGTAGAACTGACTGATGTTTAGTGTGGACCACAAGTGCCTTTTTATTTGAAAGCTGCCAGTGTTAAAGAGGTATCACACCGCATGTTTAGCCAAAGTTCTGCTTCTCCTGCTTTCCAAATGATTATAGTTATTTCAATAAAGATAAGAGTAATTTACAATGATTGTGTAGGTTTCTTTTCTGTGAGAATGACTAGTGTGTATGCTGTAATGTGTTGAATAGCAAGCTCTCTAGAATGGCAAGCCTTGGCATAAGACTCCTCATGCTTTATCCGTGACTCATCCTCTTTATGTCAGTGGTTGGAGACACCTTCTCACAGTGCCCGGTGCTGACTGTGTAGGGAGTGTGAAAATAAATCGACTGAATAAAAGTTGGGAAAACGAGTAGGAGGAGAGAAAAACCTTGCATAATCACTTAATACTCATACCAAGGCTGCTTTGCAGGCTTTAAGAGGATGCAGTGTTTGCAGAGTGCTGGTAATAACATTGAAGATTGCTTTAGCCACCAAATAATTTAGGATACAGGAACAGAGCAGCAGTCTGTGCCTAATTGAGTTAAAGAGTGAGAGATGGGGGGAGAGTGAAAAAGAGACAACACACTAAAAGCCTTGGCGGCAGTAAAGAGAGTGCTGACATCACCCAGTAGAAAAAAGCATATTTATTATTCATCTGTATAAAATATTCATTCATTTCAAAAAACGCTGTGCAACACGAACATATGGTCAGTATTTTTCAAAGTGCCTTTAACAGCATGTGCAAAATAGAATCTCAAAAGACCTAGGACATTGTGTTTTCTAGACATTCAAGTAAATAAAATTGGGCTTTGGATCACATATGTCATTACATTGTGATAGGCTTACATTTAAAACCCGTCAACTTCCTCATCTTAAAGTGCCGATGGTTGTTAACTCCACTTTGTATGAGTGGGGGATGTAGCATCCCTGTGATTGTGTCAGCCTGCGGATCCAGTGGATCTACAATTGAGGATGAGGCACAAAGTACATACAAGACAGTACATTTAGTCTTTAGTCCTAAGATGGATGCCAGCCAGGACAGTTCAGGACATACTGATTTGCAGAAGGACTTGTATGTGTGGGAGTGTGTATGTGTGAGACTTTATGTTCTGGATGTGGATGATCGTGCAGCTGTGTGTGTATCTTGGCACTCAAACAGTTATGTTTGGCATAGATTGTGGGGTTTGGCAGTCTACACATCAACAGGGTGGTGTATCTGTGTGTTGCTTGTGCATCTGTGGGGGCAGCAGGCATGGAGCAGCACCTTGCGAATGTCTTTGTTTCTCAGACTGTAGAGTATTGGGTTGAGCAGCGAGCCACCCGCTGCCGGCACCAAGGTGGCATAGGTGTACAGAGGAGGGCTGGACGCGTCTCCCAGCAGCCCCCAGAGGGAGAAGGGCATCCAACAGCCCACAAACACACTAAGGACCAGGATCAACCGAGAGAAGCCCCTCCCACTGGAGTGGTTGCTTGCATATGATTGGTTGGCGGGGAGGAAGTGCCTCTGGGTAGCGATGGCGTGGGCATGCCGCCTTGCCACGCGGCAGATCCCAGCATACAATTGCAGGGTTACCATGACAACTACCAGAAAGCCACCACACAGCAGCGATAGATATGTCCGGGTCAGAGGTCGTGCTACAGAACAGGATTTGGGCTCTCCTAGGCAGTGCCATCCCATTGCAGGTCCCGCCCCAATGACACATGCACCCAACCAGACCAGCAGCAGGAGGATGGCGGCTCTGTGACGTGATTGACTTGAACCATAGGTGAGGGCGTGGCTTAAAGACAGGTACCGGTCCAAAGCGACACCCATCAGGCTACATAGCGAGGCGGTCAGTGATGTCACCAGCAGTCCTGAGGTCAGCAATTCCGACCAATCACTGGGTTCCACGCAGAACAGGAAGAGGAAGTGCAGGACCAAAGCAACACCTGCCAGGAGATCAGCAAGTCCGAGGCTTGCCAGCAGCAGGAAAACAGGGGCGCGAAGAGACGGGGTGGCCAAGATGGTGGTGACAACGATTGCATTTTCAGTTGCAATGAGAGTTCCTGACACACACAGTGCAACACCCCACACTGTGAGGGGCGGGACTTCATAAGAAGGCGAGCTATTCAGTTGGTCCAGCGGGAAGAAGGGCTCTGCACCTGAGGACTCAACCCAGCCCAGGTCAGAGGCGTTCAGGGTCATGGCTGATCAGCAGTCACACCAACAACCTAAGTGAGAGGAAAAAGGAGAAACATGTTGACATTACATCTAATGAGTCAGTATCATCTGCATCTGTCCATTAAACAGCCTTTCTTTGACTACAAGCTGAAGTTTGAGCCCCTAGAGCTGCCGGAGGCTGGATGAGGTCGACTTAATGTGGTGATGGAGAACTTAAGATGTTTTGCTCTTGTAATCTAAAGCAGTTGATCTATATAATACATTATCACTGTGAGTGCATTAAGTGGCATTTGTGATTGCACTCTCTTGCTCTTTTTTTTTGTTAAAAAACAAACAGCCTTTATAGTGCAATGAAAACTCGTTTTAAGATGGATTTTTTTCAGTCCATTAATATGTTTTAAATCCTTCTGGCTTCTGAAATGTCCGTGACGTCACCATCTGTATTCTTGCGGGAAGTCACGCAAATCATAGTCAATCACTAGACTTAATGCACCTCGATATATAGAGTTACCAACGCATTAATGCATCTTTAGGCTTATAATTGATTAAAACGTAGCGTTTCTTTTTTTCAGCACGTCACTCTAAACTCGAGCTATCATTGGTTTCCACTGTTTTATCCTGCACACGGTTTTCAGGAGCATCCAAACATCGTTAGTATATAATTTATGGCGAGGCTGGTTAAATCTGTGAACTCACTTCCAATTTAAGTTGGTGAGCTACACTCTGAGGTTCCCTTCTTGTTAATCTCCAAAACACGATGTTCAGTTGCAGGGACACCACACTGTGTAACCCAGGGGCAGAGTCTACATGTACCACGCAGTGCCTCATATCTTGAATGAGATAGTTAATTAGGCTATTTCAGGAATTCGCCTGTTACAAGGTTAAGATGCCTGTGATCTCTGGCATGTCGCCTGCTTGTTCTTTAGTACGTGTCAAAACGTACTGCACGACTGCTGAACGGAAATGTCCCATAGCAACTATAATAGCCCACATTAATGTTGTGTTTAAGAGAATTATTCTTTTGCTCATACAGGCGGGGGGTTTTTGGGGTGCACGAGGAGTCTTTCACCCCCCTCCCTCTCACGTGTCAGAGTGAGGAGGAATATCCCACCTCCTGGTGCGGAGGACCCTGTTGTATAATACAGTTGCAGGTCCATTGCACCACAGAGGATGTCCCCAACGCACGAAAGCATACATGAACATGCACGCATCGCACAGAAACCTATACATGCACACAAGGGAGTATCCGTCTTACCGTATTAACACGATTCCGCGAGTTAAACAGATGTGTAGCCTCCTCCCGTAAGATCCAAGCCAAATGATGCAGATGGACTGATGCTGTCCGCAGTGATGCTCGGCACCGGTTTAAATAAGGAGGACAGAGTCCCTGTGCGTGACACCGCTCTGTGCTCCCGCCTTCATCAAAGTTGCTCCGAACTCTCACTCGGCGTCGCTTGCATCTCTTCTCCTTCTTCTTCTCCTTCTTCTTCTCCTTCTTCTTCAATCTCTCCGGAGCGCTTATGGGAGGCAGAATGGATGCTTTTGCGCGCGGACTCATCCACAAGAGAGCCTGCCTGACGTCAGTGACTGGGAGGCTCGACCAATGAGGCGCCACCGTTGAGGACGCGGGGAGAGCACAGGGAGGGGAGGTAGATGGAGTAATTTCATTCATAAAAATGCGGCATCTCTGTCGCCCCTCCCACTGCGGTTCAGTCTTGTTCTCGATTCTTGTAAATAATAATGACCACCGACACACACACGCACACACACACACACACACATTTTCTCAATCAGACCCAGGGGCCGGCCTGAACGAGAGGATTATGCTTTGTGCTGGGCAGGGCTCAGAGGTGTCGAGCTGTGGCGCTCTCCGCGGTGCTGAAACACACCAGGGTGACTCATGGGGAGACGTCCTGCAGGGCAACAATACTCTCTGAAATAGAACCTGCGAGTGAAAACTATCCACCGAAATGAACGGACACGGGGCAATGACGCTCAAAACCTAACCTGACCTAACTGCCATGTTGTGTCCCATACCTACAACACAACATATCGCTATTTATAATTGGGAGTTTATTAATGTACAGACAAAAACTGAAATGTTAACTTATATAATAATCAATGTAATCTAATACATCAGCACAAACAGAAGCCTCAACATGTATCAGACTTGAAAAAACGCCTCTCTGACACCATTTATTATTTATTAAAATTGTACATTTTGAGATTCACACAACTGGCTGAGTAGCTCCAAGTTCGTGTAGAAATCTCACAGGGCCGTCTAACAGTGCAGGCACAAAGACATGTGTTCAGATGTGGGTGGCAAGGAGTTGTCCAGTAATCAAACAAAAGCAGGAATTTATTGCATGGCATTCATTTAGCTCTAATTGTACTGATTTGTCGTTTTGATTTAAGCATCCTTAGAGAGACAGGGGCCCCTGCCTCCAGCAGGAGCATAACAGCAGCAGGGAATTCGTGGCTTCCCCGGTTTGATAGTGAGCGTGGGTGCTGCAGGATGGGCTTGTTTACGTGGTCGCGCATATCAATGCGCTAACTGGAGGGGGGGGGGGGGGGGTGTCTCATCCTACTCGACCCATATTATGACACACATCCTGCAGATAAACACCAACGTCACTAACAG
>JAVQJD010034576.1:0-10761 GCA_036023655.1 Nannoperca australis | reverse complement strand
GTCTGTTTGTGTGTGTGTGTGTGTGTGTGTGTGTGTGTGTGTGTGTGTGTGTGTGTGTGTGTGTGTGTGTGTGTGTGTGTGTGTGTGTGTGTGTGTGTGTGTGTGTGTGTGTGTGTGCGCGCGCTAAAAGGCTTCTCCCTAAAATCAGCAACCAAAAAGAAAGAGAAAATACTGATTTTAAACAGTGCCAAATCTGCACCTCTGCTTGCAGATGGACAATATACAGTCTCGTCTTCACTGACAGATTTGCGTTTAACTTCTAAAAGCCCAAAGGAATGAGGACTCTCTTTCTCAGGGCACTTATCAAGGAAGTGTTGTGTTATCACATGCCCACCCAGCCCTACACTACGCCCACAGCCCTGCTCAGGTGTTCCACAGGTCACACCCAGATTAGCTGCAGCTAGGCACACACACACACACACACACACACACAGCTTGGGTGTACATTGCTGACCACGCCTGGCTAGCAAACACGGCACACATTCCATCCATTAACCCTACTTTCTCCTCTACACAGCCTGTTGCGTAATGACTGAAAAGAAAAAAGAAAAACTCCTGTCTACTTTTACCAAGTCTCTTTCTATCTCCACTATCTATGCTTGTACAGCCCTGCTATATAAACACACATTTTACTTTTTACCCCGCTCCGTCTTATCTCCTCCATTTCAGGAAAGCAGAACTTCATTCTTAATCTCAAATATGAAGAGGGTTTAAAAAGTATGGTGACAATGGACTTAAACAAAGCCTCAACTGGAGGACTCGGGTCCTGATGCAAAACGAAACACAACTGAATCCAGAACAGAATCTAAATTACAATGATGTACAGATGTAGATCATTTACGAGTGACACACTGCTATCCGTCACCTCGCCTGCAATCTCTTCAGGCACCAGAAGGCACAGTTGTTGAAGGCAGGAGTTCAGGTTGTAAAAGTAAGTGGCAAGGTCAGAACTAGCCGACGCAAAGAAAAGACAAGATCCGTTTGCAAGGAAACAATGGCCACTGTGAAGAGCAAATTAGCCATTCTGAAAAACATTATCCCCCCACAGGTAGGAGGCACAAAACTAAACCAGCTCAAAAGCATCTTATCGAACAACCAGAAAAACTGTCAAATCAAAGATGCAGCGAGAGCGGGCAAAAAAAATATCTGCATGTTCAAATATGAATTAAGTGAAAAGACACTTACATCAGTGTCTCCACCTGGTCCTCACACCGGTTTATGAACCTGGTTACATAAAGGTGTGGCTTCTCCCATTAAGACAGACATTTCTGTACTTTTTATAGTAAAAACATAAATATCACTCACTTAATTGATCCCCCTTGGACCTCTGACGTGGCTGAATTTCAGTGCCCATGCTTTAAGCCATGGTGATCATAATGATATAGCTGCAGTATTGTTTCATAGTTTTAAGATCTCCTGTGTGAATCAATGAAATGTGCAAAAGTGAATGTGGATCCAGCAATTCTGTATAGGAAGTCTGCGATAAGTAAATACTAAGAGAAGCACGATTCAAATCTTTTGGAGTACCTTCACTAACCTATTAATGACAGTGCCCAATGCAGGTTGTAGTGAATCCACTGGGACAGGGTAGTGATGATTGGTTGAAGTGGCTTTATCAGAGATGACTCACTGAGAAGTTAATTCATAACAGACAGAGTTTGGTGATGAATAAAAAGGGCTCACTCAAACAAACATTTTTAGAATTGCTCTCTCTGCACGAGTCTCTCGCTCGCTTTGCCTCAGCTTCACAGCACAAAAGGCTGTTCATCTGATTCCCATTCATTACACCTTCTCCGCTTCGCATAATGAAAAATGGGGAAACAAGCCTTCTCATCGCTGCCGTATCACAGCGCATCGCTGTGTGCTGAGGAGAATGGTGCTTTTATGATTTTTTTATGAGGATTTTTATGTTTTTTCTTCCCCCTCTTCCATCCTTTCTTCTCCTAATTCAGCCACAAGTGTGTTTCTCGGGGCTGTCCCATCTGTCCACATGACTAGGCAGACTCCTATTGCTGTGCCCCCCCCCCCCCACAGTTTGACTCACCCAACATGTTCACTGGCATGGCCTCCAGTCTCCCTCACGCTTTCTGCTCAATCAATCTGAGCCCCCTCTCTCTCTCTCCCTCGCTCTCTCTGCCATCAGGAACCAAAGTGTGCAGCTGGCTGGTAGGTTGGTGACAGAGATAAATGGCATCGATCCCACTCTGAATGGCAGCGACTGGTGTGATCAAATCAATTACATATACTAGATGTCAGCGGCCGAAAGCTGTTATGCGAGAACAAAAATAACCTCTCTTTATAATATATAGGCTGGTATTTACACATACGTACTGTCGTTTTTAGCAACAATCTCACAAATTTGGTAATCAGATAAGTTGTGACCATTACGCGTACCAAAGGCAGGCCATTTTTTCCACAGAGTTAAACTTAACACTCTTCACAGGCTCTGCACCACCATCTGTTTAGCTGCGATATGCTGCTCAGCCAACTCGTGTGCTGCACAATACTGTAAATAGTGGAGTCTGCAGGACAAACTAAGATGACACGGTTAACAAATTACTAATGTGATTCTTTCTGCATTACGTGCAGGCTTTTCATTCATCATAAGCGCCAGTGAGATTTGTCTGCGCTACAATGAACTGCAACAACTTCATCTGCACGATTAATAATGTCCTTAATAGTGGTAGAACTTCTGATTAATTACATACCTTAATGATTCAAGACTCATTAACTTGCCTAAAGTTTAATGAGCCAACTCGGGTTCTGACAAGAACGGCAATAATTTTTCACTAAATCCTTGCCAATCATTTCCTCAGCATCTTATTCTGGCAATTGCATCTAAATCTTCACTCCCATCAAATCAGAGATTTATCTGTGCCTCGAGAGATAGAAAAAAGATGGCCCTCATCTATAATCAGAGTGATCTCTTGGAAAGCTGATAGAGGACACTGTAATATTTGCGCACAGAGCTTTCATCAGTAAGGTCAGACACACAAAACGTAGGTGTCACAGGCTCGCTTCACCTGCTTAATTGGCAGACTAATTCACAAGAGGCAATTCTTCCAGCTAGTCTGCTCATCATAACAATATTGTTAAAGCTGCATATTCACCAAGCAACCTGTTTGCTCAAGAGGCAACTGAAGAGTTCATGAATAATGTAGAACTGAATAATAGGAGTCTGAAGACTGAACAAATCTCTCCCTTTCTTACCCTAAAATCTACCAGTTCTGAGGTTCACTGTGAGAGAGACCGACAACATTCAGTCTTTATGAGAGTCTGTGCTCAACAGAGTAATCAGACACTTCTGACAAGACAGGCTTGTTTTGGTAAAACTCTGCACACATACAGACACACACTCATGCAGTATGAGGCTGACGGCACAAGGATAAACAGACATGCAGCCTACATCACAGAAGTCAAAGTCAAAGTAATACATTCCATTTTCAATATACCACATTGAGGCTTTCAGTTTCATTGTTCAGGTAAGCCGAGAAGAGTTTGTCCCTGCCCTTTTTTTTTTGTCTGTGTGATGCCATGTGTGAAAAGACTGCATGAAACCACTTTACAGGTGAGACCAGCGAATAGACAGTGATGATGAGCCTCTATTTCCTGTACATCACAGACTGGTCTTCTCTCTACTACTGAGCTTTGAGACTGAGTTGCTCAAGAGCTTGAGTGAAAGACCACAAAGTGAGTTCTAAAAGCTACTTTTGGAGCCAAATGGAAATTAAACTGAAAGAATGGGTAATAATGAAACATCTCCCTATTGTTAAGACTGCCAATCATAGCCTATAACAGGCCACTAATGACCTATCCCATCATCACAACTAGGCTACCCTTATTAAAAATTCATACTTCATTTAAAACACAGGACAAATCTTATTAATTATGTATTAAGTATATTCACCCCAGCCATGTGTGTATAGTTTAAATTAACAAATGTATTCAATAATTTCAACTTAACTAAACTTAATCACTGACTTGCTCTATGAAGTGGTGACTACTGAATACCCCGAATAGGGGGGCTGGTGTGTTCATAAAGACACACACCTTTGTTCGCCATTTTATTCGTACCTGAACCAAATCAAACTGAACTGAACGGTCAAACAATGCATGCAAAACAAGCGTCGACATTTTTCACCTCTCATTACCTCCGTTTCAAGCTGCACTAGTTCCATTGTGGGCCATGGCTCCGCGATCTGTGCAAGAGGCATTTTCGCAGGATTGTCAGATCCCCCCTCAGCCGCTCAAACACAAAGTCGGTCTCCCCCAGACTCGTCAGTGTCGCTCCTGTCAGGTGCACTTCACCGGGAAGCTCCTTGCTCGGGTCCAAAAGTCCAGGTGGAGCAGATTTATCAGACCTTCGCTCTGTGCTCGGGAAAGAGGACGCGCATGCAGCAGAGTCAAGAGCTTTTTTTTGTTGTTGCTGTAATCCCTCGCTTTCACTTTGGCGTTCGGCTGGCCACTTGTGCGTATTTGTTGAAAGTGATAATCCCGCTGAAGACGCCGTAAAACACCAAACAAACCGCTCGTCCGTACAGGTACGCGCGTCGGCTGCAGAGATTTGGATTTGACAAGCGGGAGAGGAGAGCCCAACAGTGTGCTCCTTCAGCAGGGCTGTGCGGGGAGTCCAACGCCACCTAAGGAATTAGCCGGAGTCCTGTCTCGCTGTCTTTGCAATCGACGTTGTACCAGATCCTAACGCCTCCCTCCCTGTGTGCTCGTGGTTTCTCCCGGGCAGAAAAGGGAAGACTCCGCTCGGTCCGCCTGGTTTCCCAGCAGTGTGCGACGCGCGCAAAGACCTCCGAGTGGCTCCGTAGTACGAGGACGCTCCAACTCGAGCTGTTATTGGCAGACTCCAGCAGGATTTCATCCAGCCTCCCCCCCCCCCTTTTCTACTTGTTCCGGCCCAGGTCCGATCGCGCCATCATCCGGCGGAGAGACGAGCTACAACTACGTAATGCAGACTGGAGCCGGCTATTCATGAAGGGCCTGCTTTCTTTTATTCTTGTGGTGCAGCAGGTGCTGCATCAGAGGAGTGTAGATCGTCTGCGTTCAGAGACAAACCTGCTAGTCAATTAATAAATGCCAACTAATGGCAGCCAAAGAGCGCTGGAGAAATATGCGGATGCATAAGGTCTACTGAAGGGTTACTAAAGTGATCACAAAACAAGGCACGCAACTCTCTCTTCGCTGCTGGCACTTACTTTACCAAAACTACAATACGTATTTAATTGTATATATTTATATTTAGTGCACACTTCCCTGTAGACCCACTCCACCGCTTCCTCTGGATCTAAAAACAACACACATTGTTGCAAGACTTAGATAACATAGGTTACACAATAAATACAGTGTAAAGAACAGAAGAGACTAGAATTTGGGTCGTGACAACTGCTGCTGGATCCTGTCCGGACATTACATTAATGCAGCACTCTTTTCATTGACAACAGCTCTTGCGATGGTCCTTGTAATCTTCAGTGATATAATACACCCCTCCACCCTCAACACTTCTCTGCTTCATTCACTGCCGAGTGGATTTTGCTCTTGGCTAGCTTTGGTTACTATTGGCAACTGGAGAGCATCAAACCCGCCTCGCCGTGGACGGATCCGATACATTTTTGATTCAAATGAAGATGGAGAAGGTATGACATTTCATTGAAACAAAACAGAAAAATGTATTTCTATGATGTGGAGCCAGATGAATGTATTCTCTAACTATTGTATATACAAAATGCTGCTGCTGCATTGATGAAGCCTACTTATCATGCCACCGCGCAATAGTCTGAGCTCTGTGACAGGTTAGATCTGAACTGGAGAGGGAAACATTTCCTATCTTATGTATTTGCATATTTTCTTGACACATTTGTGGCTTTTGGACTTCCAAGCTGTTAACATGCAGCACTTGGTCAGATCACTTCAGAATTACTGTCACATCCATTCACGTCTGAAGGTTTACTGCAGTTTCAATGTATTCCTACTTCCTGTGTAGAGGATTTGCAGGTATTTCTGCGCGTACAATGTGTTTACACGATCCATCATTTTGAAGCGATGCTACACAATGGACGATGGACACAACAGATGTACATTAATTCCTGTTTGTTGACAGTTTTTCGTCCTAATTTCCACACACCGGGAATGTCAAGGAAGTCAATGGAAAGGAAAAGCTCCTACGGTCATTGTACACCTAATTTATCTTCAAACAACTCCAAAGGGTGGTCGGAAGGTAAGATTACAATACCAATGGGGAGGGTTATCCATCACCCTCACATGGTATGTAATATTCAAAGTCGCTGCCATCTCAGAGCTCACATTAACCCATCCATTTGTCTCGATGATGGATAAGCAGCTGCTAAGGGAACACTCATGGCACCTCATAATGCTATATTCTGCACTAAATAGCAAACGCCATGTTTTTTGCTTGTGTTATGGATGACTGGCGCTCAGATGTTGAATATTTCTCACTGTTTATGGCTCCTCCTTTATGACATGATGAATTCCAGATGTTTGGTTTGATCCTGAGGTGAAAGTGAAGGGTGTAATAAAGACGATTTATAGGAAGGGATAAAAAGAAGATGATCCAGAAAGGATGAAAAGTCTTTTAGACAATGATGTTTTCCAAAAGTCAGAACATTGTAACATGAGGGTAGTTAGTAGCCAGAAGGAAACAGCTTATTGCAGAAACAGACCACCTATCAAAAAGTACATAGATTTGTCTTGACATGTTGATGTTGTAATGCAGGGGATCTCTTCTGCTATGCACGATGCTCCAGTGACATCACAGGTGACAGCAATGACTCAGAGGAGTCTCCCATCCAGTGACAGAGACTCCAGGGATGCCTTGCCCCCCCGCCTATGGCTGAACAAGATGCATCATGGGTAATATGACTCAGTCCAGCGTGCCATGCATGTGCAGTGGAGCAAGACTCCACTCTGAGTTGTTGGTGTATTGGCGCAGGAGCAGAGTGTGTTTGCTGAGGAGCGGTTGAACTGCAACATTAGCTGAAATGTGACAACAACAACAACAAAGATTTTGGCAGATTTGGTCCCCAAAGGGAAAGACTGCAAATGAGATCAACTGATGCAGAGATGACACTGTTTTTTAACCTCATTTTCAGCTTGAGTTGAAACCACAGAAGTGGAGGAGCGAGAGAGTGACGTTGAGTGTGCAGAAGAAGAGACAATGAATCATACAATACGTAGTTCCCTCCTCTCTAAAGACAGCAGTAAACAGTGCTATTAAAATGCAAATACATGCACACTCCAATTGTGAAGTGGCAGCCAGTTTTGAAAGAGCAACTCAATATTCATCTGTTCCTTTATTACTCCTGCTTTTCTCTGATTGTGTTATTTATTTTCTTTATCTTTGTTCGGCCTTTGGCACACTGCAACGGGCGTGTGTGTGCATTTGATCTACATCTTCATTTACGCGGCCGTGTTTCTTTATTTACATCCCGTGAATTTAGTGCTTGCTTAGTCTGTATTTCTTTTATTTCTGCTTCCTATTGTATCCCAGTATTTGTTTTTGCTTTTCAAATGTGATATGTAATAGTAATAATATGATTCTCTAACTTACTGCACTTAATGACTTACTTATTGAATATCTGATAACTGTAGGGCCATCTTCATTGCATTACATGGAGCTCTGGAGTGGCTATGAATTGTATCTTGTGTGCATTCATTAATCAAAACATGGGAATGAATTGTATCTCGTGCACATGCAGTAGCATTTCGAGTGCTCAATATAGTAAAACATGACCCTGTAAATAGTAAAACATATTATAATTCATTTTTAATGCCTCTGAGGTATCCACCACATTTTAAGATCAGGTGGCAACACAGTGTATCTGTATATGTGTGCGTGTTGGAATAATCTTACATATAGTGTGTAAGTGTTTGATAGTTACTCTGTTTTACTTCTATCCACCATTAGAAGGATGAGTAAACCTGAACTGCACCTAAAGCCGATTAAAAGAGTTATTGCATTAATCAAAATGTTTATTTAATCCAAGGGATTAATTTGTTGATGCAACACAGGCACTAAGAGTTCCTAGCATGCATCCCAGTGTTAAAGCAAAACACTAAATATACCCCATTTACAGTGCAGATTACAATGTGGGATAATACAATACAGAACATAAAGACTAATGGACATAGAATTTTCAGTTACAACATGCTATATACAGGACATTTCCTGTTTGTGCACTTCATTTCAGTACCAAATGTAATACTCTGGGTGTGTCAGGTTTCAATGAGAGTACTTTCAGACCTTCGATGATAATGCCTGCTTATCTGAGCTCAGTGAGCACATGTCTGCAGTGCAAGGATCAACACCATCAGTGGGGCTGCAGCATAGAACAAATTAATTAGCTGCTCAGTAGTGGAGCAAGGGTAATTATCCAATCTCTGCAGACTGGCCACGGCAGGAGAAGATGGCATTGTAATGATTGAGATTTCGCTCTGGCTCGGCGCCTTACAGAGACAATGAACAAATAGCGTTATTGTATTTGAAACATTAGTAGAATTATCATTTGTCACAGAAATGGCTGACGGGACAGCGTGGTTCGAGATGAACTTTGCGGGGGGATATTGATTGGTAATAAAACTAAAGAGAGCGAGGGAGGAGAAAGGGAGAGAGGCTTTGGTCTTACATTGTTGGTTTCAATCTTGTTCTCTTTCGTTGTCAACACCATGTTTTGCAGCAACAGCTCTTAATGCATCACAGAGTCTGCTGACTCCATAATCTTATGACTGTAGTAATGGGTGTGCTGTCAGGCCAAAACAGCAAGTTGGGGCTTGAATTTGTATCTCTGGTATTTGGGCTGGGCAAAAAGGCATGCCAAGCACAAAGCCTTTCTAAAAAACCACCTCTGAGACCAAGCACAGCACAACAAGCTACAGTAACACATCATCGTGTCATTGAATTTCAGAGATGAATCAAGTGCTGTAAAGTTTCAGAAGATTTAAAATCAATGAGTGCATGAGAGGACAGTTTTTTCTGGATGTTGTTCATGCTGGAAAAGCAGAAAGAAAAACAGCAGCATAAGCTTGTATCATTAATATGACAAGGTGATGCTATCACTGGAATCAAACCACTGCGATATACTGGACGGGAGCATGGGGTCGTGCTGGAGGATCTAAGTCCATTTTCTCTCTCTTTCAGCAGAGAACATCTTGACTCCACAGGGTTGTTTTTACTTTGAAATGCACTTATTCATGACGGATGATAAAATGATGAAAGGCGTATACAGTTTCAGAACAACATTTAACAAACTTGTTTCAAGTCAAACGATGTAGATTTTAAGCAATTATAAACTAGGAGGTTATCTCCCATTAAATAGTTTTCTACACAGACAAATTAAAGGACTAGATGTTTGTTTGCAGCCCAACAAATTTCCTCGAAACAAATATTGCCATAAAACATTTGCCCCACACGGGTGCACCGTGCCAGTTTGCCTGCTGACATATAAACCTGACTGTCCCCTTTCCTCTGTCTCTCTCTCTTGGTTCAAAGAGAATAGCAGCAGGTGGTGCCAGATATCAGAGGGCACCTCTTTCATGACTATAGCCTTTTCATTAGTCGTTGCCCTTTACTTTCATCATTCAGCAGTTGGTTTGTTGGGAACTGGGACACTGACAAGGATTACCTGGTGTTGTTCACAGCAAAGATTCCACAATTCATTCACAGAATCTCTTAAGGTGCTAGAGGTGGTGTCATGAGCATGAATGGAGCATACACTGCTTCAAAGGTGTTGAAAAGTAGCATTTTTATCAACTACACACGTTAGCTGGATGGTGTTGCTATGACTCACAGTCTCCTTTAAGAGTAAATGTGCAATATTGCATTTTATGGAGGTAATCATTTAACATTATGTATAGGAACTTTGAACCCCAACGCCAGTGATCGCTTGACTGATTAGGCATGGAGAATGAATAACAATGAGTTAAGCAGAAAGGCTGTGTAATGGCTTTTAATTCCCCAAGAGACCATATACCTCACTGTGAATAACACACACAGCATCCCTGTGCTCTCTCTTTAGTCAAAAACTGTATCTGTTTGTGTGTTATGGATAAATTATTCATGAATAAATTCATCCAGTAGCCGCCTTCTGATATAATTATTGAAACTGTAAATAATTCAGCAAGCAGAAATGTTTTCATACTGTAAAAACATTGAACATTAATAAAATATTGATAAAGTTAGGGCAATTCATCTTTAAATATTGGAGCCCAGAAGTCAACACAGTTCAAAGGATAACATATGAAACATTTCCAGAAAATTCCTTGGTGAGCAGCCTAAAAGGTGGACTTGGAAAAGAGGATTAGTTCTGCATGCAAGTTATTTATCCCTTTAAGTCTTGTGACAATTCGGGAACTTTAAGAAAAACACTGAAAGTGTGTCTATTTTTGTGCATGGGTTCATAACTATTTCAAAAGGCAAAGTATATTTTATTTTCCTGAAGATATAAAAAGGTACTCGTTGCAACATAACGCAATCAAATGCAACCTCAATGATCACATGGTTTATCAGGACCCTTCTGTCTACACTGTCACAAAAATAGCCTTTTTACAGTGTTACTGTATTGGATTACATTATACTGTACGGGGACAGGTGCTGCTGTTGATGTGTACACCCCTTGCCTCCACATGCTGCTGTGTAAATATCGCAGGCCCTGCGCCTAAGTCGTGCGGATGACGCGATTGCGTACGAAAGTAAAACTATGCGGGAAGTTATGAAGCCTTAAAGCCGAAGGACCTTTT
>JAVQJD010034572.1:0-40158 GCA_036023655.1 Nannoperca australis | reverse complement strand
TATTTCTTTAAAGTTAAGACTAGTTTAAAGTCATCTTCATTGAAAAGTACAGTGCTTTTCCTTCAAAAATAAGGACATTTCAATGTGACCCCAAACTTTTGAACGGTAGTGTACATCTACCGTATACTAATCTTTTAATGATTCCCCACATTAAGAATGAATTATCTGCACTTTATTGTATTTTCCTTATTTTGTGGTTTGTTACTCAAGTTGCTCCATTCTCAGTCTTTATTTGGCATTAACCTTTGACCTATTCCAGATTAAAAATTGACTGTTAGTTCTTCAAAGTGTCTCAGACTCTGAGGTGCAATCTGAGGACTCAGTGCAATCTTAGCACAGTATTACCTGGGTTGCATATTTGCAAGACCACGGCATTGGGTAAGAGCAAGAGCGTGACTCTCTGAGCATGTCAATGCCATAACTGTTGCACAATAAAATAGAATCACAGCATTCAAACGCACACACTCAGACCTACTGACCTGTATGCGTCCTCCGGTGTGCTTTTAAATGGGAGCTTTTGGTGTACACCTTATTGCAGCCCTCAAAGTCACATCTGTGGATTCTTCTCTTTTTGGAATCTGGTGACTCTGACCTCCTGGGGCGCCGTATGCTGTCAATACTGAACGGGGACATGGAACTGCATTGGGAGAATAAGAATCAACATAAAGGCATTATTAGACTATGCTGACGATATTCTCACACATCGCAATGCACATTTGAGGAAAATTGAGAAATTGAGGAACTGCACACAACCTTGGATGTGATGCAACAACTCAGAAAACAGGAAACAACTGTTTCTTTAATTCATTTTTTCACACAGTCAGCACAGCAGAAGTCAGTGTGGACTCCACTGTGGATCCCTTTTCATTGATTTCACGCAAAATGCATTCAGTGACCTCTTCTTTCAAATTTCATGAACTGTTTTCTCACTCAACAACCAACCACCACCAAAACTGTGTATTAACACTCCATTTTGTACATGTTAACACACTATTGTCATACTAATTGGGACACTGAGTGCCTATTTTCATTCCTTGAGGACCTCTATGAAAGACTTGTGCGAGGTGGGGAAAGAGAACCACACCCGGCGTTCCATAAATGTCCACCTAACCCTCTCCTCCTCTTTTGCATCAACAGAAGAACTTAAGCAGTTGTAAAAACTGTAAATGGCATCCAGCAGCAAGATTATTGTATCATTTGTTGTTGGTATAAAACAGTTAAGTACATACATTTTCTGTACACAGCAGGTACTAACTGTAAAAACAGTATACTATAAAGATTGATGTATACTGTACTTCATACAAACAATTACCGTGTTAGAGTGGGACAGCAGCTTTGCCAGCAGGTGGCAGTGCAACGCTGCTGTACAGTAACTCAGAGGGAGTAGATGAGGTAAGAAGGCTGGTATTCGTATTGCTCCGATACTTTGATCAGTCAAAGATGGAGGGATAAAGGAGTTTTATTTCCCAATGTTGTTCAGTGAGGTTAATGACTCCTGAGGTATTTCTGTCATCAATACATTTTGGCATTACATTTCCTCTCTAATAACTGGTCAATATCACTGTTGATTACATCATTTGTCACTTCTAAGAGAGACGCCCTGTAGCAAAGTGTGTGGGCGTGCTTCTGCGTTAGTTTTAGTTGAGTTAGTTTAGTGTTAGTTAGTGTTTGTGTGAGTATTTGCTGTGGATCAGCTCTGTGGTGAATCGAAATGTGCTCACGCATCACTTCTCTGAATATAATGCTGTACACACACACACACACACACACACACACACACACACACACACACACACAAAGAAATCCAGGAAGGAACAAAAAGAGGGTAGTGTTACGGTAGATGGTCAGTAGTTCATGTCTTAACAGTGACTGTCGACTGCAAAAACAGTAAGCACCTTTCACACAGCAATAAACACATGACTGCTGCACATACATAACAAATGCACAAGGAAGAGATAGCTACAGCAGAGACAGAAAACAAGAACATCTCTGTGTACTAGAAGGGAGGAGTAATATCTGTGGGATATATTTAACTGTCAGCAGTGGTAGAGCGCAGTTGCTTGTCTTTCAGGTCTCAGAGTCCCTGCTGTGGAAATTGAGAAATAGGTAAGAGGTTGAAGGGGAGGGAGCGTACGAGCGGAACAGCTTCGGTCATGTTAGAGGGATTTGAAAGAGGAGCAGGGGCTGCCAGACAGGCCCTCCAGTGGACTGTCTCCGCCACACACAACCCACTTCCTGTCTCTCCGTTTGGTTTCACCGAAGCACGATTTGTCAAATGCAGACCGGGAAACGCGCACATGCAATCAGGATACGCACATACACAGAAATACAGAAAAAACACACACGCATGCAGATCACCTGTTGCTCTTGGCTTACTGCCAATCTGAAGCTGTACAGGAAATGAGCACACGGGTCAAATATGAAGTGGACTCCAACTCCCCTCTCATTTCTCTTCTCTCTCTCTCTCTCTCTCTCTCTCTCTACAGTGTGTGTCTGAGTTCAGACAATATTGCACTGCAACGTGATGTCAAAACTGAACAATTCAGTGGATTCATAAAGCTGAAGGAAACCAGCAGGTTTTCCTTAGAAGTGATAGATGAGATCTACCATCTAATAATCTAACAGAGAAGTGCAGACAAACCTGAAGAATCTGAGGTACTGTGTGTGTGTGTGTGTGTGTGTGTGTGTGGGTCCAGGTTAGTGAAGAGGAGAGGAAGGATTTACAGTGGAAATACTCTGAGCTCAGACATCCAGCAGATGAGGCGGATGTTTACATTCTGACTTCATCCATGAAGTGACTCCGTGATTATGATATAATTTAGGAAGGTCTGAGTACAACAGCTTCCAAAACAAAGAACGAACCGAGACTCATTACTCATCATAAATGTATTTATTTAACGTGCAACAAATGCTTCTCCATAGCTGCTGGTTATTCTGTCGGCCTCGCTGCTCCATTTCAAGAGCTCGGTGACAAGTTTTATGGGTTAATCCATGTTGGGAAATTTCCTAATGTGAGACATGTTACTGATTATTGATCTTCATTGCTCAAAAGTAGAGTTACAAACTTCAAAGTAAGTGAAGTAACAGAATTCAGTGAGGGAAAATAAAAGTGAAGCATTAACATAAAAATAAAACAAACAATAAAAAAGAAACAGTAAAAAAAAAAAATGATATGCTGATTAATCTAATTAATCAACTTTTATATTCTACTTATTGTTAAAGTAATTAAATGCCAAACATTGGCAGTGTTCAGCTTTACCAACGTGAGGATTTCCTGCTTTCTCTGTTAATATCAATGTAAACCAAAAATCGGGGACTTCAAGTGTGGGTCGGACAAAATCTTTCACACTTTTCTGACATACTATGGCTAAACGATTAATCAAAAAGATAACAGGGTTAATTCACAATGAAAGCCCTAAATGGAAGCATCAATTTGAAGATTTTGCATGTTGCTACTGACTCATAGCTCGCCACGTTTCAACTGAAGTTGAGGGATTTCAATGCTTCTCTGTGTGTTGAGAAAAATCCACCACTTCTGGTCTATTCTGCTTAGCTTCTTGAAAGATGCTACTAGCTGTGTTGCTATTTATATCAGCAGGCTTACAGGCTCGCTATGTGTAAATACATAGTAAAAGTGCTCACACTTCAACTGGTATGTTTATACCGGCAAAATCAATGTCCAACTAGAAATCGACCGGTTCACAGCTGAAGAACTTTCTCAGTTAATGAGGACAAAACGTGGCAAAATCAGTAGAAAATAATAAACACAAAGTTGTGAGCAATGTGTATTTATGCGCATAAACAATATATATGTTTATGTCTTGAATACAACATCCTTGGCTATATGTATCGTAGCTGAAGTGTGAGAATCAATTTGTTGTGTTTTCTCATGCCCAGGGGCAAACCCACACTGCCTTGAACCCTCTGTCACCGCGGCGTCATGGCTGTGTGAATGTGTCTGTTTGTGTCTCCCAAAGCAGCAGAGAGAAATAGGAAGTACAGCTGAGAACGATTTCCAAAAGAGCTGACCTCTGTTTTACTTCCTTTGTTTCCCCTTTTTTCCCCCTCCCCTCTTCGTCGCTGCTCGCCACGAGTACAACATACGAGACAGACGCGGAGAGAAGATTGTGACGTGTTTGCGTGTGTTATGTGTGTCACCTTTAAGAGGGGGTTCCCACAGTGCAAAATCAATACATATTTTTCTAACTTCTCATAGGAAACAAGGTCATAACAACAGACCGTTTCCACACAGCAACAGAGCTACACGGTTCCTAAACAGGCCTACAGTAGCTGGATTTATCAGGAAAACAGGAAAGAGAGTAAGTGTGTGTATGTGTGTGTGTGTGTGTGTGTGTGTGTGTGTGTGTGTGTGTGTGTGTGTGTGTGTGTGCATGCACTGGAAGAAAGCCCACTGGGCATTCCTGTACCTGTCCGAGGATACTACCCCTTGCACCACCCTCCTCCCCTCCCTCCACCTGCTCTGCTCTGCTCCATGGCCCCCAGGTCTTTGGGGACAAGCCAGACTTCAGCAGAGACAACCCTTCCAACACAAGCCTCTAAACCCCAACACACAAACACACACACGCACACATACACACACACCTTGTCTCCCTCTCCTCTCTCTCTTTCTCTCTCTCTTTCTCTGTCTTCCTCTCTTTCACTCGCGCTCTCCCACAATAGCCCATCCACCCGTCCCCGGGGAAACGCATGAATATGGAGGAGGCTGCCCAAGAAGCACATGACACACACACACACACACACACACACTCACTCACTCTCTCTAACGCGTTCTCTCCTTTCACTCATTTATTTATATATGGATACCTGGATTGGAAGCTGCAGGCACTCCCATCCTCCGCCCTTACACTTCCCGTCTCTGATGCTCTCTGGATGACTGCTTGTGTAAATGTGGATACTAAATTACATAAAGCAGTTCTTTCTACACTCACGGTGCACACGTTTAAATGAAAAGAAAAAAAAATCCAACAATGCAACGGAGTGATATGTTTCAAAGAAGTGCTGTCGGCTTCTGTTGCAGTGCAGATGTCCATAGAGCGCATGTGTTCTGTCAATACGGAATGCACAGTCTTCCTTTATGTGGCCAAACTGGTGTGTAACTCAAGAAGACTACAGACTGCTTTGTTTTTCGCAGACAAACATGCAAGTCTGTGTTCCTGTTGACAATGGCTGACCTCCTTCTGGAACCAGCTGTTCTGTCCACTGTGCGGAAACACGTGCATGCATACAGTACAAACACATACACCGGAGGATTAATACTTACAGACGTGCACGCATACTTTTTCACACGCACAGTCACGTCCACAGTCCGCACACAGGAGCACAGTTTCCACAGAGCACAGTCTGCACTTTGCATACAGAGAAGTGAGTGTGTGGGCAGGCCCTGGCAGGGCATTGCTAAGCCTGGCTGGTGATTTCTCTCCATAGTGAAAGCTTGGGCAGTGAAAGGTTGGGTCCTGCCAACCTCTGTTCTCCTCTGACCACCCGGTGCCCACGTGTGGCACTCAGGGGCACGCCTGTCCCTTTCAATAATCTGCATCGAAACCTAAGTCCTCCACAGTGAGTGAATGTGTGTGTGTGTGTGTGTGTGTGTGTGTGTATGTAGGTAGTTGTTTGTCTTCCCTGAGACGCTGCAACCTCTACTTGTACCACTGAACAAGTGCAGCCAGAGAACTAGTTTTTATCACAATGTGTTGCCACCACAATAACTAATTTATTTGCATTCCTAGCAGTGCACAAACAAACAACACAATGTCTTGTACACAATTTCAGCTGGAGTGTTACCACCAAAACACAGCCAGTTGGGGCTGGGCTACCGTCGGCCTTAGCCTTGTTAATGCTGCTACATCATTAGCAGGATTCTCACAGAGTGTTGGAATACTTTCCTTACAGTTAGTCTAAATAACAGTCCTATGGGCATTAACTTGAGTCTGGCCAGGCGGCTAGCTATGACTGTTGTGCGTTTACGGGC
This sequence comes from Nannoperca australis, assembly GCA_036023655.1. Lineage (NCBI taxonomy): Eukaryota > Metazoa > Chordata > Actinopteri > Centrarchiformes > Percichthyidae > Nannoperca > Nannoperca australis. The sequence goes on along the minus strand of JAVQJD010034572.1, from coordinate 34,169 downwards.
AGCAGGGGGAGGAGGGCAGGGCCGAGCCAAATCTTTCTCTGCGCCTGATTTCCTGTTTCTGATCAGGATACTGTAAGCTGTCATCCACTAGAGAGGAGAAGTCTTTTCATTCAACACAGATGGACTGGCACCACAGGAGTTGCTATGTCTGTAGGCCGAACAGGGCATAAAGTATGTCTGAGCCATATGCAGTCAGGCATATAGATGCACACCCACGCAGATACATCCAAATGTGGAAGTGCAGTTACAAAAGCACACAGAATTGCACAACGCTAGGCTTTAAATTAGGTTTATATGTAAATGATGCTCTCATCCAGGGTGCCTAACAATGAGCAATGTCAGGGAAACATTTTCAACCTCTGTACTCTGAACTCTGTAATGCCATGTCAGAGTTCGGTACTTAATATTCCTTGTGCTTTTACAATTTGTGGAGTTTGAATGAACTCTCTAAAACCTTCATGTTGTTAGTTTTTATCATCCCTTCTTTGAAATTGAAAATGTAGTTTTTCAAATGTTGTTTTTATTTGGTTGGTGATCATCTACTTTAACAAATAGCTACATTGTAATGTAACTATTTATGATAATGTGAAGGAGAGTTAGTTTGAGGAAAAACAATCCCAACACTAAGAATCCTATAACAGTGGGACAAATTGAAAGTCCCACATCACAACACTCAACAGCAGTCAACAGTAAGTATCAAGGCTGCACTTCCCAAACTTCCTGTGACAAGACAGAACAGAAATAACATTTTTTTTTTTTTTTTTTTTTTACAGCTGTTAGGGTCAGCGGAGGAGACTAAGTCAGAATACAGATTCAACATTTCCCACACACATGTACAGATCATGATAACTCACTCTTGTACGGCACGGGCTATAGAAAGCGCTGTGGAGCCGGTCTCATTAACACTGTCCAAGGTCACGTTTGGCAGGTCGTCGTCATCGCTGTCACTTTTGATCTGCCTCGGCGACAGGCCGTTGTGGTCTGTGTGTGCTGTGAGGACAGGACACAGACACAGGAGTCAGTGGGAACATTTCTTGTTGAGTGTGTGTGTGTGTGTGTGTGTGAATTCTGAACATGTCCACGTTAAAAGTATGTGTGCATGCATGAGTGCGACTCTGCTGAGCACTCTGTTCTCTATTCTCCTACATGTGCAAATGACAGTGAATCATATCCATGATAATGACAAACTTCCACATAAAAGGCCTCAAGACGACACAAATCCATCCGTTCGTGGCTGTATTCTTTTCAGAAAACACCCTGATAATTTGCAAGCTAGCTTTGTCCCTTCTTTGATTATTTTCTTTGGCACGGCAACCAAGAAAAAACATGCCGAACATTTGACTGGCCAGCATGTTATTAACCATGATCCTCTGAGCCAATGAGCGCAGGGGTCTCTGTCTCTTGAGCTGCATGAGTTACATCAAGTTACATCTATTCCACAAGTTGTGACAACTTCTCCCCTGGACAACTCATTGGATATATTGCCACAGCCTGCAGCCATTCTGTCATCTCTGTCTCCATGGACACAGGCTGTGTGCATGCTGGATACTGGACTGGATAACTCAAGATATGAATGTCAAAAAAAAAAAAAAAAACCTGCCCAGAGACATCTTGTCAAAAAGTTGCTGGAAATCCACCAGATCAAAAACTGATTAAGTTAGGTAGTAATAAAAAAAAAAAACTCAATTCACAACTTGGAAACTGCACGGCTAAGACATTGCAATAACTAACAACGATACTTGTTTCTGAGGATGTAACCATTGCAAACACTGAATATATTGTGATACATTTTTCACTGAGTTTTGCAGCATCCCCAATTACTGTAAGCCTGGTGCTTTTATAAGCTATCAGGACTTCACCTCCTCTGCCCTCTCAGCTGAGACTGTGGCCATAATGGCCCATAATAAGGGTCTAGAGTTAGGAGCAGACATGGTGTTATTACTGGGAGGGGGGAGAACAGAAATAATGCTGTAACTCTGCTGGAGCATTTGCTTTTAAAGGTTTCTAACTGTTGTCGTAGACTAAGACATGCAGAGTGGTCACCGGCTCGTCTACCCTATGGAAAACCTGTAATTAGTTAGAAATGCATCGTGTGTTGGAAAGGGGTATTTTGAGCGAGGGACACAAAGGACGAGTGGTGGAGAGGTGGGCAGAGCACCGGATTTCTTTCTTTCTCTCCTGTTGTTTCCAGTCAAGCCCTGTTTCCATGGCAACCTCCTGCCGGAGACAGGGAGACAGCAGTGAAAGGAAGGGTACCCGCCCTCTCTTAAAGAGGATGGCCAACCTGTGTGTGTGTGTGTGTGTGTGGGTGCGTGTGCATGTGGGTGTGTGGAAGTGCGTGTGAATATGTGTGCATGCAACTGTTTTTTTTGTATCTATGTTGAAAGCTTCAGTATGACTGAGCCTTGCATCATTGCACATAGATGCTGGGTTTGTATCAAGTCAAACAAAGTAAATCTGGGCTCTTGACCCTCATTACCCCCATTGAACTCATTAGGGGGGAATGGGCTTTAGTTAGTGACTCCCCCTGGTGTCAACAACCTATTTTTCCAGCCACCATCCAATAGTGACACCTGAAAGGGAAAACTCCAGCTAAGACCAAAAAATCTACTCATATCCAACAAAAATGTGTTATCTTGTAGCACTTCATTATTTTTCATTTGACTTTAAAAGTGAGAATTTTTTGCTGAATGTTCTCATCAAGTCACCATAAGGCTAATAAATGGAAAATGTTCTGTTTGTTTAATGCGGTCTCATTAAAAGAGACTGTATTTACCACACCCAACATTCAACACTTATTCACCCCATTTCCTTTGTGTTTGGTGCCTTGAGAGCAGGGCAGAGCTGATGTTGAACTGTTACTATGTGTACTGTCTGCATGTGTGTGTATGTAAGTGCCACCCATCTTCAATATCCATCCACACCCTCTTATGCAAGTCTTGTTTTTTTCTGTCCTTCCTTCTTTCCTCTCCGCTCCTTGGGAGCAGACATCAAGCATTTAAACGCCCATCTCTAAGGGGACCACCCCACCCAGCCGGCCAAGTGTCTGCCTGAGCACACGCTCTGATTACACATCTGTGTTTGTTTCCTTTCTTTGTACAGTACATGCACTGGGTGTGCGTTAAAGTCTGAGAGTGTCTGTGCATCCTGCAGGGAGTGACAAGAGGCAACCTCTTTTCCCAACCAACAGCTGCCTTGTGTACGGCTCAGAGTTGGACAGAAACACCTATTGTAGGCTCACTCCCAGTGGTTGGCAGTAAAACCACACCCAGAGAGAAAACCAATAACACAGTCTAGGCCAGGCCAGTGATGTCTAATACTCGAACTGCCCCAGATTTCGGCTTCTCTATAAAAAGAAAAGGCACAACTGGTGTGGCCCTGGTTACCTGCACCAAAGGCTATTAAGGACTCCCAAGCAACATTTCGGCAAATTAAAGATGGGAGAGCCTTTGAACCTGTGAACCTCATCTTCACTCTGAAGGGGGAACATTATCGCCCGAAGCGCCGTCTAGAATAATGTACACACACACAATGTCAGCTGAAGACAGCAGGACAAATATTGCCATCCGGATATCACAAACCACTTCTTCATTGTCTGATGCCACCATGGATCCGTCTTTGCCATCCCTTGTTTTTAACCCAGAAACTACCTAATCTGACATTTTTTATTCCAGTTCTGAAAAAGTTTTTTGGCAAAAGCTTGAATAATGTAATTTAATTTATTCAATCTGATTTAGATGAAAATTGTTTGTTAGATAATTCATTTCTAATTGATGTTCCTCAGTGGGTGGAGAAACTGTCTATTAAAGTTGGAGACACGTGACACATGACAGATGGCTTATATGGCCTATGCAAAACTAATATATTAATAATAATAATCACAAGGTAGAAGCACCATGTCTGAATCATAATGCATCAGCATTTTCTTTAAAGTTCTATCAGTGCTTAAACAGTTGCTGGAGCACCTTTGAAATTACAGCATTCCTAACTGGAAGTGATGAAAGAGGTTTAATAGAAAAAGCCAGCCATATGAATATGTTTGGGGAGCATGCTCTCACCTTTGCCCTGGCTTTTGGCCTCATCCAGCAGAGGTAGCATGATGGCGTTGTTGAGGCTGGAGGGTGATCGAACGGCAGTGGTGTACATGAGGGGCAGTGACTGTACCACAACCGGGATGCGGTGAACATGGCTGGCCAACTTCCCTGCTCCCTGCAGGCTCAGAGGGCTGGATGGAGGCGGTGGCACAGAGTGCAGGATGTGCAAATACGACTGACCTCTCACCCCGCTTCCGGGGGCGACCAGAGGGCCTGGCGTTAGCACCGATGAGGCTGAGGTGATAACCGATGGGGAGGAGGAGGAGGAGGAGGAGGAGGAGGAGGAGGATGACGACGATAAAGAAGACGGGGAGAAGGCGGATCTGAGAGGGGAAGATGATGAGGTGGTGGTAGGGGTGATGGATGAAAAGGAGGGGCGGTGTTTGTTGATTGACAGGTCGACAGGCTCAGTCTGTGTGTGGAAGTGCAGGTCGTGAGCGAGCAGGTCTTCTGGAGGTTCGGGTTTAACTCTGCTGAGGAAGAAGGGGACGCCGTCCATCGCAGAATAAGGGCGCACTTTAGGTGACTGTGGGAATAAAAGAGGCATTGATGTTAGATTTGAATGCCTTAAAAGACAGACTGCCACACACAACAGATAGAAAGAAATAACTGAAATCTGTATACAATTAAAACATTTATGCCATGACATTTAATATTACTACTCCTGTCCCGCAGTAACTTGAACTCTCTTTAACCAGTCAGGCCAGAAAGTGATATGTCAATGAATTCAGGTCAAAGACGATTGTATTCAGGAACAATAAGACTGCATGATAGAGAGGTTTCGGAAATGTATATGCAGTGACATTTATTGAGGAAGGAGAAGTTAATTTCCTCACGTCCATTCAAGCATTCAGCTCCTCCCGTGAAGTCCCCTGTGTTAGCATGATGTCACACACAGAAGAAACGCAGGAGTAAAGATAGCGTCTCTCACAGTCGCCCCCTTTCACCGTCTCCTTTCTCTCTTTCTTTTCTCTTGGCGTGGGCTGCTCTCTCTCTCTCTCTTCCTCCTGTTTTCCATCACTCCCACGGAAACGTAGCTCTCCTGGCTCCCCGTGTATCTCTCCTAAATCTACTTTGTGACGGTGGAAAAACATTATATGGGCTCAATTTCCTGACCGTCTCTCTCTCTCGCTCTCTCTCTATCTCTCTCTCTCTCTCCCCGTCTCTCAGCGATGGGCCTCCTAAGGCCAGCGCTGGTGGCTCAGTGTATCCCTCAACACATCTTTCACTTAACACCAAGCAGACTGTAACACAACCGCTCCATCTGTCTGCACAAGTTTCAGGAACCTGTTTACGTGGAAAAGATAATGAAGAACATGCAAGGCAGAAAAACGACACTCACCCTGCTACTAGCTATTTGTTTCTCCGGACTCCCATCCTCCATTCCTTCCCTGATATCACATTTTTTGTTAGAATGTCAAACAAACCATATTACATGTGATGTAGCAGATCTACACTCACTATGTTTGATGTGGGAGGGGTGCTAGTAGAGTGTGTGGTGAGTGGTGTTAGTCCTCACAGTGGAGCCTTTGAGAGGCTGAGTCACAGTTAGGGCCATCAGGGAGCGAGCACATCCAGGATTTTTACTAATCGTACAGGAAAAGCTCATTAGAGTAAAGGGAAAACCTCGAACTCGCACTCCAATCGCAGCTACGACAAATGTTCGATACCGTGGATTTTCAGCCTCACTTTTGTTATTGAGAGTCACATTTCTTTCCCCTTATGTAATGCTGGCTGAGAGTGGATCTGCGGTGAAACACAAACATTTTCAAACAGTGGTGTGAGTGTGTGTGTATGCGTGTTCTTTTATGTAGTAGCTTACTATTTTTACTCCAGGCTTGTATACTAGTTTTCGGCCTACAGGAAATGTTACGACCCCATGAATCAAAATGTGCCTCTCCCTGCGTGACTCCTCCTCAGTTGGAAAACAAACCCTACTCCATGAAATATGCCCTCTGGTGACCTCTGGACCTTGTTGGGGTTCAGCTCAGGGTCAGCGATGTCGGGTCAGGGTTGACAGCACATTATGGTCTACGTCATAATACCACCCACCAAGCATTCACAGTGGGTTCTGACACAACTTTATGTATGTCATTATGCTTTGGGGAAAACAACTTTCTATTAATTATTGCGACTGAAAAAAGTGTAGCCCCAGTGTTTGTGAAAAAGTTGATGTTTATTACTATTTTTGTTGTGCTGTGGTGAAATAATCTTCACGCCTCTTTCGTGGAAACTCCTTAGCTTCTTTCTAGTAGTACAGTTCAGTCAGAGGCGCTTTCCTCAAGGAATTGACCATTTATAGCCAGTAGTTATACAGTTATATTTGGCGGAAAAGGCTTTGCTTTTTGAGGGAGCTCTCAAAAAAATGAGGTTTCTGCTGGGAGGACTAACCCCCCTTAACAGAGACACACATACAGAATTATTAGATAGCAAAGTCAACAATACCAAATGGTTCAAAACAACAGGAGGGGGGTGGGGTGGCAAATGGCCTTGCCATGAGCGTATTAGTAGTGAGAGGTGTCAGGCTGTAATGGTTATGCACTACATGTGTACGAATATGATTCAAATAGCCACACAGCTAATGAATGAGCCACTGATGGTAAAGCATGAATGAAGCGGCTGACGCAAGCTCAACATTATTGCTCAGCCTGAATTAACGCAACGTTTCATTTTTGAGTTGCAATTGTTGGCTGTAGAGTTGTTTTGTTCACTCATGAAGTTAATATGTCCCTGAGGTGACTGCTGAGTTACAGCTCTGATGGGTGGAGACTCGTACTAACACAGTCAACCATAGCAACAGATTTCTCTTCAGTTAATCAGAGTCACTGTTGACCCTTCTTGTTAGCAGAGTCGGTAACACTTTAGTTCAAGTCCCCCTATTTAGCATTTATGTGAAGCATTTAGCATTTATACAAACACTTCCTAAATGGTTTATAACACTGTTTTACAAGTTAAGTGCTTGTTAATGAACCGTAGTTCTAAGTTCTCCTATGAAGACATATTTCTTGTTACAACAATTTCACAATATTTTTATTCGCTCCACTTATGGGTGCCCACATGAGCAGTTATAGTTATTATCAAATACACTTATATCTGCTTACCAATGTACTTTAGTGTGTTATAAACCATTTATGATATGTTTATAAAGTGCTTATATGTGGGGGACTGAGTTTGGTCTAGTCTCTCTTAACCTAAAAGATCTCTCCCTTGGGTTGTCTCAAGTTCTCATTTGATTTTGTTCCTTGCTGTATATCTGCTATCTAATCATCTATAGTTGCCGCTCCCCAGCTTCACCTTGAGAAACATTTCAAAAGCAATATCACTTAGCTCATAATATGTTTGCGATGTCAACTGTCCTCTGTGCGTCTCTTGCATCTACTCCTGCATCACTTCCGTGCAGCCTTTCTTGACAGACCCTCAGGCAATCATCCAGCTGCTTTCGCACATGGCCTCTGTGTTTGCATGTTCTGTATAGGATGCGAGTGTCACAGACTGCCTGGAGCTGCACTGCCTGAAGGCTTTAAAGACATTAGATCCACTGAGGCTGATTTTAGTGTATTAGAAAGCTTGTCTTTCTCAGTAATTGCTCCTGGAGTGTGTCTAGTTGGCTACTAAAGTTCTGCAGTATTGCCAGGTCTCCATACCACTAAAAGGAGATAGAATTAAAAGAGAAAGCGGAAGGAAATATATGTGACAACCACAAGTGTAATCTGAATGCTGTTTCGTAATATTCCATGATTAAGAACACCGAGGTGTTGTTCCAATCCTAAACTCTCATTGGCTGAGCCGTGCATGAAGCTTCAAATATACACACGCCTGTTTATGCAATTGAATTCTGATGCTTATATTCACTTATTTCAAATATATCAGTATAAGCATATATGTAAAATAATGATTAACAAGAAATTGCAGATGACAAATGCTAAACATATGTGGGAGGTAATTTAGAAATTGCCACCATTATATAGTTTGTCCACCAGAGAGCACTGACAGATTTATTTATCACCTGTAAAAACCTTTATCTTAAAAGACCAATTTAAAAGGGGTCCTAAATGTTTCTTTATATAACTTTACATTTTTAATCTATAGAGTTATCAGATTTTGTTTTACTATCAAATATCTTTATGAATATCAGATATCAGCATTTAGTTAGGAGTCAAATACCAGTATCTTACATAAATTGGTGCAGCTTAAATCATTATTAAGAATATTTATGTTCCATTGAACATTGGTGTCTTTTGTTGCTTGTACCTGCTGTCATAAAAGCAATAAGCCGCATGCAAATGTTATGTGTGGCATGCGATTATACTGACGCTACATAGGACAGACATTGTTAGCTTATGTTGGTTTAATGGCTTTAATGAAAGCTGAACAGTAGCTGCGTTGGCCCCAAGATCAATATAAAGATTCAAAATAATAGCATATTGAATTTCCCAAGATCGTCTTGCAGTTTTTCTTACAGTATGTTACCATTAGACGACCTGGCTGAGAGTTAGTGGAACACGAGACATCAAACGTGTCCTTAAGTAATGTAGTTACCCTAAAATGTTACTTCAAAATGTTTATCTGTGGTTTGATTAAACACTGCGCAAAAGCAGCACAGGAGGACTCCTAAGTTAGCAAACTGACCCAATGACGAACAGCAATATCGAGCCAGCTAACATTAGCTAACTTTAGCCACTAGTCAATAGAGCTTTCACATTTTATCCAAAATTTTAAATGGGGGGGGGAAGATTTAATATCTGACGGTAATGATCTGCTCAAATTCATCTTACTGGACTGCAGGTCTCTCGGACCCATTGCAAGACATGTTGCTCTGTCAGTAAACTAGGTTTAGTTTAAGTTAGTTTTCTTTTTGACATTAACATAAAATGGAAAAAACTGTGCTGAGCGGTTAATGTGAAGACGCATTTTACCAAAGGTGGTAAAAATAGCAACGAGGGTAAGGCTGTGGTAATGACCATACATGTAAGTGAGGAAATGGAAGCACTTGAAATCATTGTCAATTTTCCATTGTAGTTTAGTTTAAGCAACTTAGGTTGTTAAAAGTGATAACCCTAACACCCGACTAAGAACATTGTGGCAAAGCACCTGAGGGAACTGAACTGAAGAAGGGTGATTGTTTTTGCTGTTGACTTTTACTTTTTATTTGAAGGAACAAAGAATGTGCTATCTCTTTACTCCGAGGTGTTAGGCTCACTTTCATTGAAGCCTTTCTGTTTGTTGGAGAAGTGATCGTGATCATGACAGTTAGGAATATACCGGTATTCAGTTACTGACAACCTGTTAAAATTGGCCAACCCTGTGAGGTTTCTTTGATAAAAAAATGGGGAACACTTGAGTGGAAAGGTCAAAACAACAGAGTGTATAGAGGTACATAAAAGTAAAAACACTTGCAATTTGGCGTTAGCTTCTCAGACACATATCAACCAGCACAAATGGAAAACTTTAGCCACCCCCACTCTCATTTTGACAGATACAAACACATGTATGCGCTCCAACCTACACATACTCGCACGCGCTGACACACATATAAAGATATGCTCGACCCGCCTGCCTGCCTCTGTCCTCATGCCATTGTCTTTATTAGGGGATACTGGTTAGCAGGGCAGATTTTCCAGCCCCTTGCGGGCGAATTGTCTAACGAGGCAGACCATTTCCAGCAAGCCCTTGGCCCCCCGCCACCCAAATGAAGACCACATTTCTGCAGCAGCCTAAACTGTCTGTCTGCGTCTGCCGTCTAAAGGGAAGCACAGTCTGTTAGGGCAAGATTGGATCTCGGTGCACTTCAAAGCCGTGTGGGTTGCAGCGCTCACATCCTGTCTGTGACTGACATCACTACAAGTATGGAGAATGACTTCAAACGGCAGGTATTAGGTAGCAGCGCAGGAGCACGGCTCTGAAACCCTTGAGTCACAGCTGAGAGACGGACACCCAGAAAGTAAACCACCTGCTGCCTCTGTGTCGAGCCTTTAGATGTGGAGAGACTCAATGAATATCAATACAAAGCACCTACATCGCCAAACAATTCTCTTGAAGTAACCTGATGGGTTATCAGCAGCTGGTATTTTTCTCATCCATCATGGGCTGATGCTCTCGTGTTCAACAACAGAACAATTTTGCTCTTCTCCCACAAAGTGCATTTGGGGACATATTAGGGGCCAAGATATTATTGGCATGTTATGAATTGAAATCAATAATACCTGAACACTAATTCATCATGATTACAAATATTAAGTGGCCCCCACCCACTGCACACCCAGCTGTGGCAGCCACACAAAAGCCCTTGTAACCTAGCAACAGCTTCTCCATAACAAGACCACTTTATTTCTAGGTATGTTGGACCAGAGAGCACTGATACTGTATGTAGGCCATGAAACCCCTGCACGAGGTAACTCCATTATTCCATACATGGTCAACATACACAGTCCGATTGGACACATCACTCAAAAATGAGATTGAAATGTGCACAGAGTAAAACAAACTCGTAGAGGATAAAACGTTGCAACAACGCTATCAATCTTTGTACTTACAATTACAGTAACTTCTCCTCTGCTATAAATTTATAATGAGCGACATAAACAACAGATATGACAGAGAGCACTGTGAGAGACATGCATGAGATACAATACAAGAAGAGACGTAGCTGTGATAGTGTTTGCAGAGGAAGAGCAAAGTGTGGTGTATTGTGTTTGTCTTTGTGTAATTGCGTATGCGTGCAAGAGAGAGATAATTCATGTGTGTTAGTGAGACAGAAGGGTACGGGAGGATGAAGGGAAATTGAGAAATGTAGAGGGGCAGGAACAGACAGAGATAGATAAGATTTAAGAGTTTCCCATGTGACCCTCCTCCCCGGAGCAGTGGCTCCATCTGCGCAATCACCCTCAGCCAGCACGGACTCTCTGCTGGCTCCAGTCACCTCCCCAAAACCCCCCAAATGCATTCCTGCTCCAGCTGTTGCTCTCCTCCTCTTCTTGGTTCTTCTCCTCTTCCTGCTTACTACCATGCTCTCCGACCACTCCTCTTAGCCCCCACACTCACTCACTCTCTCACTCACTTGCTCAGGCCTGGGAGTGATTATCGGCCCATTGCCGGGAGGAGGAAAGACGGAAAGGAAAGCAGGGAAGAGAAGGGGGAAAAAAGGGAATTTGTCTGGAAAACAACTGCTCTCTTACCCCTTGTTCTGATTCCAGAGGCTCAGCTTTGACTCGGACTGCAGGCATTCCGTCAAGCATTAACATCCTGTTTCTTAGGCTGCCTGTGAAGGGACACAGAGGAGGTGTAAGACGGGTGTTTTAGCATGACTAAGCAGGTCCCGCACTCAGTTATTCACGCATGGACATCTACAATGTTGTTGCACCCACTGAGAAATAAACACATTTTAAATACACACAAATTCACGTTTCAAAACCAATCCGAAGCTGACAGACAAAAGATGCACGCAAACTGTGCAAACTCAGTCAGCGCACAGCATGACTCCCTCTTCTCCATAATAAAGATTTTCAATTGCCTGGTGGGCTGCTGCAGGGCTAATAACACTTCATGACGCTGAATAAAATCCTCTTAAGACCTCAATGGAATACAAATACATGCTTTGATATACAGTTACTCAACAGCAATGGCAGCAGCACCACCAGACAATGTTTCCTCTTTGACCATATGATATAATAAAACAACTAAACAATTGATTGTAATACTTGGGAATGGAAAATTGATATTTTTACATTTTTGACATTTCTAAAGATAATATTTTATAGTCATATATGTAACATTAATACAACAATAGAACACTTAAAAAACACACACTTCGTAGTACACCTTTACATTCATCCTTCCCCCTGATTACTGTGCCTCTGCAAAGTGGGCAGCAGTGCCCGGCTCCCCAGCTCCGTGCTGTGGCTTTAAGAGGGATGCTCAGATGGAGCCAATGACAACAATGCATGTTCCGTATCCCTCAGCTGGGGCCGACCTGAGGTAACCCTTCCCTCTTATTATTTTAGCAGCAGTACATGGAGGAATGCAAGCAAGGCAAATAGACTCTAAACATCTCTGTTACTCTCCACTGCTGGCACCAGCAGCAGGACGTGTGGCCCAATCCTAGCAGTCAGCAGCGCCGCAGCCATCCAGTAATCTGTCCAGTAATCAAGATATTTTTACTCACCAGAAAATCCACTCAAGATAGTTATCAAATACATTTCTTTTTACAGATTTAGGTTTTTAAAAAAAGAAAGAAATTGCACGTATTGTTCCACTACCTCTTAGATTCTCAAGCAAAAGGCTAATCCTGACTGTGTTTGTGTGTGAGGGAGGTAGAGAAAGAGGGAGGATTTACTCTCTCAATCTGCAACCCCCCAGATCTCGCCTCTCAGGTCTAAGTCCCTCAGGTACCCTGGCTGTGCTGCTATTGTATTGTTGTCCAGGATGTCCTTCGGCTTCAGGTCTTGGTAGGCCCAGATAGCGTTGCCATAGTAACGGCTGGGCGGGTGGAGCTGCAGCCTCAGTCCAGCCTCAAGCCATGTGTTGAGGAGAAGAAGAGAGACGAGTGCACTAAGAGAGGCAGAAAGTGAGGTTTGTTTTCCTCAAGATGACCATCATTCTGGCAGGAACATTTTCTCTTTCTCAGACAATTTATTTTCTTCCAAAAGGAAATACTTCAGATAAAATCTTGATTTTCTAAAGGGGCCAATTTCACTTTTTCTAAAGATTCTTGTTTTTGAGCCTCACAAAAGTTGACCTCATCCAAACTTATTTGTTCTCTATGCTAAATGTGCACAGTCCTGTTACTGGAAAAATTTAAAACAACACTTTTCAAATTCAGTCAGAATCGTGCATTTCTTGAAAGCAACAACCTTTCCCAATGTGCCTAGAGTCCCGTTAATCCAGTGGTTTGTGATCACCTTCCTAATGAATTGGCCTGCAGCAGGCTATTCATAGGAAATCAATGACCACTGCATACCTCTGCTTGTGACTCTAATGACCAAAAAGCTAACAGCAGTGAATGAGACCTAACACTGAGTAATGAGCGAACAGAGGTGCTCTGTGTATTAAAGAGGCCACATCAAAATACTTTGACCGAAGTCAAATGTAAACTGCTTTTGCTCCCATTAAAGGATCATGTCTGGCAGTTAGTACTTCAGGAGCACACACCAAAAAGATAAAAATATGAATAAAGATGGCGTGTGAAATGAAGAGAACTTGTTCAAGGTAATAAACCAATGTGCATCCAGTCTCTATCACTAAATTTGGTCTGCTGGCGGCAGGCTTAGGCAACCGGCAGTGTGCTGTCCATCAGCGGTATGAGGCTCTGTGTGTGGGAGATGGAAAGAGGAGGGGGGAGGGCGGGGTGGGGGGTGTTAGAGGGAAACAGGGTAGATTAAGATCACCTTTCCATTTGCTGCACTCTGAAATGAAATGGCCATCCCAGGTGTGTGGGGGAGTTGGATGGAGAGCAGAGGGCAGTGGAGTGTTGAGGCATCTCATTTCTCTCTCCTACCCGCCCTTCCGTCCCCAACAAAATCCCCTCGAAAAAAACAAAAAACAAGGCAAAGTGGGCAGGTGAAGATTGAGGCCAGTCCTAGCAGCAATAATGCTTGAAATGTACATATTCCGGTGTGTCTGCTGCTCTCTTCGCTTTTTGGTTGTGCCTGTTAATGCATTTCAAAGTATGAACTGAAACTCCCACCACACAGCCGCATCTATGACCTCAGGTCCACCGTCTCCAAGTTCGCTGATGGCCATCAGCTCTGTGCTGACGGAGGGAATAGCAACTAGCCGGAGAGGAAGGATAAAGCCCGGGCAAACCAACCATGAACAGACTAGCTGGATTAATTAGAGGTGCACAGAAAGCCTTTGACTTTCTGAGACCAAATGTTGACCTCATACACTAGTGACATCATCCTCTCCAATACACACACACACATACACACGCAACTCATAACCCAAAATTTCAAAGTAAACATTATTAGTAAGAAATTCTGACAAGCCTAGTGACGAGCATGTCTGTGGCTCCTTCATGACGTGCCTGTGCTGTAAGTTCATGTTCTCTCAGTGCATGTGAGTGTGAAGACAGATCCTGCTTAATACTGTCTCTGGGTGTTTGCTTACACGGCAATGAAACACATTTTTAGTTTAAAAGAAAGTTAAGCTTAAACAAACTGATGAAACCAGATTTAGAATCTGGCTGCGTCTATCAGCTCTTCTCTCTCTCGCTCTCTCTCATGCGCACATACTTACACACATACACACGAACAACACACACCCTGAAACACACTGTAACAGACGGGCCCGCCAATGCTTCGTTCCCATGTCGAGCGCCCTGAGCAACTGGGTGCATCTGTGTCACAGAGGCTGGACCTGCTGCCGCGGGCTGGGACGGAAGAGAGATGGAAAAGGGTGATGGGGAAGGGAAGGGGGCAATGAATGATGGGAGATACATGAGTAAGTGTTAAGGAAGGTGATAGCAAGAGAAGTGAGGGTGGAGGTTTGTTGAAGAGCACAGAGTTGCTGGCAGGAGCTGCGGTTAGGGAAGCGACCAAGGGGAGTTGAGGAGGTTGAGGGGGGGAGGAGGAGGGACGGGAGTCAGAGAAGCGAGAGAGGGTAGAGAGGGGATATGGACCCGAGCCAAGGCCCGGTCGAGCGCAAAGCACACGGTGCAAGAATGCCAACAGACCCCCTCCCACCCGGTCCTCTACCAAAGAGAGAAAGAAGAAGGGAAAGCAAGAGGGGGAAACAGCAAGGAAAAACATTTCCAAATGTTGCAAATCAGAAACAAGTGATTAACTAGTGCTATATGTGCAAATGCATTGATGTGTTTCCTCTGTTTTGCCTGTTTCGTGTGCCACTGGCCTCTTTGCTGCGACTCACTTCCCTTTTCTGTGCCCCAGGACACCCCGATGTGACACATTGCCCTGATAACCAGCCTACTACTAGCTCACCAGCACACTCCTCTGCTTCCTCTATTTTGAGTCACTCAGTGCAGCAACATTTAGAAAAGTAAAGAAAGAAAGCTTACTGTGTCGTGCTCATTAGACAGGTAACAAACAAAACACTTTCTAGAAAAGAGAATTAGCTGACGCTGGAAAATAAAGGTTTAATACATGTTTAGTGAAAGTAATTTTTCTTGTTTGCTAGCAGTGTAGACACAATATAACCACAGCTGAATCAAAGCTGATTTTCATTTTCAATCTCAGTCTGCTTCATGTTAAGTCTGTTTATGACCTCAGCTTGCTGGCCTCATTCAGGTCTTGAGAGCCCATTTGCATGGTTCCCTGCAGAGTTACTACTTAAAGTGTAACTGCACCCAGGCAAATAACGGTGCTTGGTGTGGGGAAAGGTTCAACAGACTTGAACTGTCAACCCACAGAGGTCAGTGCTGCCCTACGAAGTCAAAAGGCATAAACTACATATTGGGTCAAAACCAGAATCTCACTTTGTGACATCTGTTTTAATGTATAAAACTAATAGGCCACAGAAATTTGCATTTTTTAAATGGAATAGTAAAACAGAAGTAAAAACCAAACCACCAACCTTAACTAGCTTGAGTGCAGTCACAGCTAGCCTTAGCAAAAGCTAATTTATCAACTTTTTATGACCTGTGTCCTGCAATTAAAAAAAATCTATTTTCATATAATAAGGCAGTAAATGTAATCACAATAGAGAAAAGTAACAGCAGATAAACAAGTCCTGCAGAAGGATACCTAGCTTAGATGCCCATTAGATTGCCCAAACACAGGGCTTTGCTAATCATCTTCAGAAGGCATAATATTAAGGTTTTACAACTTCTCCACTTGTTTAACATGTTTGCAATGTAGCCTTCAAACTTGACAGAGTACTGCAATGTTTTTCCTTCCACACAAGATCTAATGAGGAGTTAGTCTTTAAGAGGAGGAAGTGGACAACTCCAAAAATGGCTTACTTAAGTGTGTTTTCTTGGCGAAAACTTGAGAAGAACTTTCCTTAATTGTGAGTGTATCTTCTAAAAGGTACATTCCAGCAATTTAGTATTTGATATCTATAGAGCTGTGCACTCACAAGAGACAGATCAAAGTCAAATATGACACATCCTGACTTTTAGTCAAACTCCAAACACAATGAATCCTACATTTTCCATAATGCAAGCAATTCTATTTTTTCCCGTTGCACCCTGCGTGCTGTTATATATTTTTGTCTACAACCACTGATGACATCATCAGGGCTTATTTTGTCAACTTGACAAAACTCCCTCCAGAGCCACAAAAAGGCACATAACAAGTGTTTTCACAGGCTGAGTAGTGTTCCCCATGACGAGGTAACTGACCTTTATGTATAGAAATGGTGGAATTCCCCTTTAAAGACAGCACATACCAAGTGAACATTGTTGATGCCGTTTGTTGTGTGTGTGTGTGTGTGTGTGTGTGTGTCTGTGTGAGCAAGGTGGGGATGTGTGTTTTCCCTCAGACTTCATTCCTGCATGTACTGAGATGGACATAGTCTTTTTTTTCGAATCATTCCTGGCACTCTGTGAATGGTCTCAGAATTTCCATTTCATAAGCCGTATTTTCCTTGGCAGGAGCAGCAAGCGAAGTCTTTTGGATGCTTCTGGGACATATTTGAATGGGGCTCAAGAGAGCAGAGTGCTGCTACCTCGCTGCTCATAGAGGCGAGTACATCTCTAACCCAGACGAGAACAATGGCATTAAACCACAGTTTACATGCACTACCCTTTGAAAAAAGTTCCCTTTAGGGTTAAAAACCCCTTAGAGATGCACTCAACTGATGCACTTTACCTCAAAACACCCTGCCCTTTTCCTCTGGGAATAAATCAGTTCCACAGAGGGAACACACAGCTTTTTTCATGAACACAGCTATTATTAGACAGAATACACTTTTCATGTGTTGGGTGTTTTCATCTCTGGGACATACAGCCAATCTTGGGGAGTTTATCAGGTCCCAACAATTCAAACTGTCATTTAAATGTCATCCTCTATCTGTCTGACACTATGAAAGACAGAGTTCCCTACTGCACTCACACATTTAGCCCGCAATTCAAAAACCATCTAATGGTTCCGTGTCTTGACGTCACAAAGCTTGGCAGCACAGTAAACACCTTTAAAAAAGGATCTTTTTTTTTGTCTTGAGCAACAAAATACTTTAAGACTGTATGACCACTCTTGTCAAAAAATGCCAGGTACAGGAAAAAATTAGCATTTATAAAATGCTCATTGTCCAAGGACGGCCACTAAAACCATTTGCACAGGCTGTACGGAGATGGCAACGCGTGAGGATTGATCTGATTGATCTGTGCGTCAGAATACAAATCAAGTTCCATTGTGGTGATACCTCAAAACATTCACATTCATGACCCAGTTTAGAAAAAACTGACATTGTGGGGCATTGTGGGAAAATGACAGACCTTTGCTTTAAACATTTTAAATGGTCTATTATATAGTGGACAGCAAGTTATTTAAATCAAAATAGCGCATTTTATGCTATGCAGAATAGGTTAACGTTAAATGAGCTTGGGTTCAGGAGGTTTGATACACTATCCATCTATCTGGGCTCAATTGATTGCCAATTGTTTTTTATGTTAGTACCTGTACACATCTCATAAGAAAAGGTTCCTTCATATACAGTATACATTTTAATATACAGTAAATTGTCTCCATAGCAGGAGCAATGACAGGTAAAACAGGGTGTACAATTTGTGTGTGGGTGGGGGTGGGGGGGTTGGATTGTGACAAAGACCAGGGAACTCGTGTTCTTGTCTGAGAAAGGCAGCGCAGCACCTGGGAGGAAACCAGCTCCATTTATAGAGAATTGATACCCATGTAAATACACAGACAACACACACACACACACACACACACACACACACACACACAAACAACACACTAGCGAGGCCCACGGAAGTTCCCATATTCTGGTGGATTGCCCTTGGGTCCTTGCTATTTCTGCCGGGGGACGGGGGTATCCTGTGTCAGTAATCCTGTCGGGATGAGGGGGATGAGGTCGCCGGATGCAGCTCAAGTCCACTGCCTTCACTAGCAGACACACACACACACACACACACACACACACACATACACATACACACACACACAAAAATAAATTGTAGAAACACTTTGCTGAGTGGACACTACATACAGCACCACAACTGTGTCAGTGTGTTTACACAAGAAAACAGATGTACAGTTTTTAATAAAAGGTGCTCAAACAGTAGGCTGAAACACAGCCAAACATACTGGACAACAATAAAATAAAATAAAAAAACTCACATTCTGTCATTGGCACACACTTTAAAAGTCAGCCCAAACACAGTTATTTAAACCAAGCAGACAAAAAGTTTTTTCAATTATAATACTTTAACAAGTTATGTCTCTATTGTCTCTTTAAAATGTCAAATGCTAAATAACTTAACACCTTGCATTTCTTTAACAGCCTGTCTAAAATATCTGCTTTTTAATAGGATAAGAGGGAAATCTTTTGTAAATTTTCAAATTCTTTTGTGACATTTTGTCTTTATGAAAGCTCCCCACCTCCGCCAATACCACCTCCGCCCCTTCTAAGGTCTTTTGAAACTGTGGGAAATGAAGAAGCTACTTATTCTGAGAGGAAACACTCAAAGCGAAAATAAGAGTCAGCCGCTGTCTGGTTTGTCTGTGTCTCCGTCTGTGTGTCAAATGCACTTTTTATAAAGCTGACTTCCTGAGCCCCTGCTCTGTTCTACAATCTGGCTACCACACACACGCACACACACACGCACACGCACCCACACACACAAAACTTGTGACCTCTGCCTGCACCCACAATGAACCATACTTATCTTAGATTAAGAGACATACACACACAACCCTGTCTCTCAATATTGCAGCACTGCTCATGAAAGAGGAATAAAGATGCCCATTCAACACAAACAGCCACCCACACACACCTACATGCACAAACCAAAAACACGCACAAATACACACACAAACACATACTCCTCCACAGTGCACCAGAGAGAGGTAAACAGAAGAGTCTGACATCCTCTTGCATCATGTGCCTCAAATGCAGCAGAGAAACAGCTAAACAAGCTGTGACCGTGACAGCGCTAAAGTGAGGTGGCATTACTCAAGTGTGCTCTGACTTAGAAGTCAAAGCAATTTGTGACACTTTTCTAGACAGTTTATGTCCAATTGAAGATCATTTTGATGTAATCATGAGAAAGAATATGTTGAATATTCTGTGAGGGGGCAAAAAAAAAACACAAACAGATGGAAGCAAAAACAGCTCCTACACTATGTGATCTTCTTGCTTCAACATAATCGGGTGACCTCTCTAGAACACCCTTCACACACACACACCCCTCAGTAAATGCAGCAGGGTCAGTGGCTGTGCATCTAAAATAGCCTCTGACATAAAAACCTCACTTGTACGAAAGGAGGGGGAGGTGGAGCCGAGCAAACCAGGATAAAGGTGTGGGGTAATTGGCATGACCTTTCAAGATACTCAAGAAAATGCAATAGTCTTTGCATGTTTATAGTGAGGCTTACACACTGTAGGGCTATACTGTATGAGTGCACGAGAGAGAGGGAGACAGAGAAAAAGAGGTTAGCAGTGAATCAATAAAAAAAAGCACTCAGTGACTCTGTTCTCGTCTCTTATTTACTCTTGGTGCACAGGTCCTAGGTTGAGGTGATCACACTGCAGTACTTAATAATCACCTCAAACTGACAGAGGTGCATCGTGGGTACAGTCCTGTACAGAATTCACAGTAAATTAAATACTGGAAAACCTGTGAATATGTTTCTTATGAATGCTTTAATAGCTACAGTACAAGGAAAACACTACAAAATGGAAATATACAAATATAATATATTATTATATTATTTTATATAATATTATATTATATCAGAGTGGACTTCTGCTCTAATATTTTGCACTGGGCAGGGGGTTGGGATGCATTAGATTAGCATCCTCACAATAACCTGCATCTTTCCACTACCACCACCAACCACCCACATATTCCTCCCCTCCCCAAGGGATGACAGTATAATCCTGCCCTAATGGGGGGGTTCTTTGAGCAGGATACTGCCTTTTATCCCCCAAGGCTCTGATGGGGTATATGTGTATGTGTGTGCGCGGTCTTGTGGTATAACGTGATGTCTGAATGTGTGTGTGTGTGTGTGTGTGTGTGTGTGACCAATTCCCCTTCCCCCAACATATGCAGTGTGTACATACTACTCACAATAGCTTGTCTACTGAATGCATCACAGCACATGTGCACTCAGATGCACTCTCAAAGATCGACCTAGATGCTTTACAATAAGTGTACAATGCAAGCATGCAGAGGCACCATAACACTGACTCATCTACGGTATCCACTATAAACAAGTCACATGGAAATGATATCAGCTCACACACTTAAACACACACTTTTTTTATTTTCACTTTTCAACCTGTGGCCTTTTTTTCTCACTCTTTGTGATACAACCCAAGCTATACATGCAGGTATATATGCAACCACACATGCATTTCACTTTAACAGTCTTGCAGAGTCCTCTTGATGCAGCATCACAAAGTGCCTACCCTATCTAACCTCACTTTGTGCTGACACAACCAAATCCAGCCCAACACACGGCACATGGAAACAGACAATAACGGACCAACCAAAACATTCCAACACACTGACACTTGTTACATCAAATGCATGCGCAGTTATTTTCAGTCAGATGTTTTTCCCCCTGGTTTGACCCATTCCAGCTCTCCAACATCAGTCAATAAAAGCCAGCAGCTGTGTTTACCTCTATAACTCATCTACTCATGCCTCCACTTCAGTTAGTTTTCTTCTCTTTTTCAGCTGATGCTGTGCCACGCCGATACCTGGTTGAAGCAGCTAACTGAGAGGAGTTATGGTCCATAGCATGAGCCTACATTCGGGTGTGTTAAAGCTAAAGAGCCCGTGGAATGCCACCGGCGCCCCAAATGGATTCCACATGTTGTTTGCATAACAGCTGACCTACAGAACAACTGGAAACAAAGTTCACAGTGATCCATGCAGCATCCGTACGCAGGTCTGCTGAAGCCATCTGCACTGAGGCTAGAGATGCAGCTCCCTGAAGATTCTATAAAGGAAAGCTCTTCCTGTAAAGGCAGCTCAAAAAGGGTCCAAAACACTCAGAAAACGCTGACTTTGAAATGCTTCTCCATCTTCTTTTCTTGGCTTCCTTTCCTTTCTCCTTCCCCCTGTTCACCAACCATATTTGGCCAAAGTAAAATACACACTAGGCCGAAAGGGGAAAACATCACCGCAGACAGACAGGCCCTTTATTGACATACCTTTCCATCCTAGCCATGGAAACACGTCGAGCCACCTTAAATCAGAGTCTGGGGGCAAGCTCTGCTAAATGAGTCACTTCCAGTAAGCACTGAGTGTGCTACTCTAGAGATGGTGTCATTGCTAGAAAAAAAAACTTGGATCAACGCACTGGTCGGGCTACATCATCTTAAAATCTGCCTAACTTGAGTCTGTTTGTTGTTTCTTCCTATCAGAAGACAAGCTTGGTTGGTCTGGAGGCTTCAAACAATAACAGGCTCCTTATAAGTATTCAACAGCGCAATGCAACAAAGATTCTAAATACTCACAGTGATGCCCATGTTATATTGTAGTCCTTTCTGTTTGTGTTCACTACTTAGACTATCACTGGCTGTCAGTGGCTGTTGCACAACACTTTCCGTGATATATCTCTCTCTCCCTTTCTCTCTCTCTCTCTCTCTCTCTCTCTCTCAAAGTCACAAAACACACATGCTCTAGCACTCCATGTACACCCTTAACTCAATTCTGGTAAACAAACGTGGGCTGGACACTGGGGGTCAAAGGCTGAATCCACAAGAGAAATCGCAAAGGGAGAGAACATTTTGTCATCTTCTGACATGGTGAAATAACAGCATGGGGAGTTCAGCTCAGAGCCACCAACTATTAATATATAGTCTTATTCCATGCACAGGAAGTTCAACGCAACTACCAGCGCATGTCTTGTTACTCATAATGAAATAACAGCAAAAAAAAAACAAACCTGCAGATGTTTTGGGTATTCAATGCATGACCTTTGTGTCCTGTCGGTTTAGTTCGCTTTTGTGGGCAGGTACATCTATCAATATACAAAATCACCCAGCTATTTGGGTGCAGTCTGTCTCACATGTTGCATAAGCATGCCCTTGACATGCTAGTCTATTGTAAGAGCCTGTGGATGTCTGTGTGTGTCGTTGTGCCCGCGTGTCAGGGTCTTTGCATATGGCAGTGTCCGCTATGACCAGGGGCCACAGGATATCCCACAATGCACCTTTAGCATACCCCACCTCTATAATCTGACTCATTCCTCTTTGGCCTTGGCTTACGCTCGGGGATCCAAACAAATCCAGCCACATAGTGCACTGCAGTCTGTCTGCAATCAATGGCGATACACTCCATAACACCCACGTGGATCAATGATACAGCAGCTAGTCAATATGTCAGCAGTTAACCCAGCTGATTAGGGGTAATACAGGGAATTTCACATCTCCCTGAATACGACAGTGAGCGTACCCGTTGTTATATTGCACATACTAGATACATGTGCATACATCTTACTGAAAGATTCAATCAGTCAACACGCGCACAATTTTATGTGTTGTGATCTGTAGCAGACAGATGATGCCTTTAGTGGGGTAATCCTGCCACGCAATTAAATGCACTGGGCAGAGTGCTGTTGATGGACAGATAGAGTCTATCCGTTGGTGATTGGCTTTTTAATTGAGTCCGCCCACCTGCACTGATCTCTATCATAAGCACTTGGACCGCGTTAGGGGTGGGGTTGAACCATTAAAGGAATCAGAGTGGCAGCAGCTTGATGAGGCTATGGGGGACAACAACTAGGGATGCACCACATCATATTGTTCATGGTAATATCCATATAGTTAACAGCATTGCTAAGCAGCAAGCTGTATCTGAAGCTGAAGCACCTGGTTAGGGCCCAGAAATCGTACAACCTCAACCAAGTGGTTATTATTGTGATCATGACACTGAAGGTTCCCTGACCTTAAAGAAGTAGTCATTTTAACTCGTTTATGTGCCTAAACCCAACCAAACCTTAACCAAAACTTATTTTGTAGTTTCATTTGAATTAATGATCAATTATTGATTAGGTGTGCGCCTTATGATGTACAGTGCAAGACAATGTATTAAAAAATTAACAAAGTGGTCAAGTTTAGCTTTGCTACAGATGCAAATCCAACTATTTGAAAAGGACGGCTCAAAACAACTCGCTAAAAACTGTATGGAAAATGCTGTGAGGATACCGCTGCAACATCCAGTCTTCAGTGCAGTGGTACGTACAGTCTTTACTGTCTCTGTTGCTGGTTCAAGCCATATTGTTCAGTTCAGTGAAAAATAAACATTGTTTTTGTGGCTTTTTTGGTCTTTCAGTATGCTTCTAACAAGGAAGTTAAGTATTGCGTCTCACGACTGAGCTAAAAACAACGCTTTCGGTCACAGGTGAGAGGTGATCCACTGCTAAAAGCCACTGATTTAGTTTAGTGATCCAATACATCGTTTAGAGATTAAATTAAGTAGTTAAAGATTTGTTCGAACATGCACTGAATGCCCATAACATCAGCTACACTAGCCAGTGCTCACTTTGACACCTCGACCACAGATGTGGTTCAACGTTGCAGCAGTTAACATTATAGTCTTCAGGACTTTATTATATGGTCATGAATCACAAAAATACCCTACAGAGTTATAATATTATGTTCAGGTAATATCACCCTGTCCTAATAACAACCTTTATTGATTTGGTCGTCAGTCGCAGGATATATTTGTATGTTGCATGTTTCTGAGGTCCAGTATGATTCTTCTTTGCTGTTCAGGCACATTGTACATAGTTTTCTCTACATGTGTAGTAATATCAGCCTGCTTATGCATGCACAGGGAGAAGGCCCCTTTGTAAATGGATTTAAGTGAGAGTTTAAATAGGCACTAATCTCCCTCGCTGAACATCCGTGAGCTGCAGGGGGTCTCATTCACACACACACACACACACACACACACACACAAACACGACCCAACCTCCCTCCTTTTTATTTTTTTATTTCTGTAGATGAACAAAACCCCACAAACATGCACTCTACCACACAGTCCCACAGTTAAAGGCGAGGCAGGGCCTCTCCGCAACGTGGGGGTAAAGTCACAGAGGTCAGTGCTCAGTTACCACATCAAACTCAGGAGCAGAGGCCAGAGTCTCATCCCCCTCCCACTCGTCTCTCTCTTGCTCCTGCCTCCCCCTCCTCTACACCACACACACACACACTCACCCACCTCCTCCCCCTTGCTGGATGTACAAATGCCTTTGCTGTCAGCTCTGCCCTGGTCCCCTGTAATTGAAAATAACAGCCAAGGGCCAGCCCCCGGCCACTCTCCCCAACCTGGTGGCTCTCTGCCTCTCTGACAGCCACCCATCAATACCAATGACTATTACCCTGGAAGTGAGAGCGCTGCCGATGACATCCAAGACACCACCCCTGCAACACTCCCACACACACACACACACACACACACACCCAGTGTCCTTCCTCAGCTACCCGAGCCTCCTAATGTTTAACCCGTTGCTAACAGCCTCGTTTCTCTGTCTCTAAGCTGCTACAGTAGGCAACGGTAGGCAAACAAGCCTATCTCTCTCTCTCTCACACACACACACACACACACACACACACCGCAATGCTTCACACAAATACACACCCACACATACACACAACTCTCTTAAGGCATGCACACAACTCTGACAAGCAGCAAACTTTTTTTCCAGCGAGAAGTGCTGAGAGAGAGTTTGGTGCGGTGCTGTCTCACTTCTCTTCTGTCTTGTATTTCCCACCAAGACGTTCAGTCATATTCTACAACACTGCTACACTGCTCAGCTGATACGTCTGGAAGTTACTTTAGAGGTAAATAAGTGAGACATTACAAATTTCACAAGTGCTGCCGGCAGTGTCGGCAGCACTTGCAAGTCAGGATGCCGCTCATGCCCATGGTCCTTCAGTGTATAATCACTTTTTTCCCCCCTGTGTTGTCATGACAGCTTTTGAATTTACATTGGGAATACAGTATGTGTTACATGTCCAGTCAGCACCATGCAGGGTCTCTTGTTTTTCCCTGCTGACAGACACCAAACACAATGCCATAGGTGATCTGAGCTGTCATCTGCTTTGACAGAGAAATGACAGCTGAGCGAGACGCACTGAACACAAGCACAAAGCCCGGCAACGTGACAAATGAAGCACACAGCAGCAGCCAGCAGAGGAACAGGACGAAAAAAATGCACAGACCTTGTCAGAAGCTGCAGAGCCGTGGAGACTAGGAGATTGTTTTCCTTTCTACAGTCCTCTCTGTCTCCTCTCCTCCTCTCCTCTCCTCTCCTCTTCTCTCCTCTCACTCTTGCTTGTGTGTGTGTGTGTGTGTGTGTGTGTGTGTGTGTGTGTGCGTGAGTGAGTGAGTGAGTGTAAGTGTATGTGAGTGAGCAGCTCCCTCCCCTTCTGCCTCTCAGCTGCTCGGCTCAGGCAGTTCTCAGGAAATGAATGGGAGCGCACAGAGAACTGTTGTACTTGCAAATGACTTACCCTGAGTCACATGATCCGCTAAATGTAGGGTGGGCCGGTGGGTGGAGGCTTCATAAGCAAAGGGAAGACAATATACTCTAAGCTTTAACAGCATGCATCGAATTACACGGGGCCCCTCCGGGGAGGTTTCCGACGCGTCCGCTCTCAGCCAGCCCGAACTCCCTCACTACCCCTCCCGGAGCGCAGCGGAGAGCTCCGGGCTGGGGGTGAGCACCGGAGCACCTCCCCGTTTAAAGGGGACGGAGAGGAAGGTGTGCGTGAACAGTTCATTGTTTTAACTCTGTTTTGATTTACAACTAAACATTAGTTTAGACGTGTGAGTTTTTTATTAGATTTTTTTTTAATTAATAGGCCACATTTTATAATTGTTTATTCTTCTTTATTAAATAGCCTTCAAATAATCAAACGTGGATGTGGGATGTTTTCGGTTTATAGTAACTGTAAATAAAGTTAAACTGTTAAAAGTTTTCAACAAAAATGCCAAAAAATATTGATGTTTCAGGCTTTTCTGGTTATACATTACAGTGGATTTTATAGTTTCATAGTTTTTTATTTACATTTAATTTAAAAAATATGTATCTTTTAATCCTTGGAATATATGTCTAGTACTTTTTTACACGTGTTTACAAACATCACAGCTGTAAAAATATATATACACATGTAATAAACCGTAATAAAGTATTTTGTTGATTTTGTTATTTTCTTAATAATTGATTAGTTTGCTCTTCAAAATGTCATAAAATAGTACAAATAGTACATCAAAATTGGTATATTCAAGTTGCTTGTTTTGTTCAACCCAAAGATATTCAGTTTATTTTTATAGAAGTCGGCCAAAAAAACAGCAAATATTCATATTTGAGAAGCTGGAACAAGTAGATTTTCAGGCACTTTTCCTTTAAAAAATGATCCCAATTTCAAACAGATTTTCTGTTGATCGACTACTAAACAAAATGAATAATCATTTCATCTCTAACAGGCTGGACTCCAAAATTCTTACCAGATATTTGTATGTAAAAGTTTGTATGGCTGATAATAGAGCGCTCCTCTCCGGTTGGTATTTAGTTTCTGTTCCTACAGTAAAATGCCCCATTTCTGCCTGCTGTTTAAGTGACCTGCCTTGAATAACGTGCTGCAACGTTTCCTCATAATGACTGCTTTTAAATTCTCTTCTGTACAGTGCCTGAGCCACTCTACCCAGTTTTTATCCCGGTGTTCTCCGGCTTGATGAAAGGTATCTCTGTGGTATGAGAGGCTGATGCTGATGCTGCTCAGCGCCCACAGCCGGTCCCCTGGGAGCTCTAATTAAGGTAAAGGAAGCAGGACTCATCTGCATGGCTGATGGAGCTCATATCACTCTTTATTGTGGAGCTTGGGATGCATGATTGAGAGAGCCAGATTTGACAGAGAGAGAGAGAGACAGAGGGAGAAAAAAAACTCTATTTACAGTAGTACAGTGAGCCTGGTCCAACTGCTACCCACTTAGTATTCATTCTGTTTCACTTCAGATACTGTACGTCTTCTGTTTGCAATGAACGGAGGATAAAATGGTTGGGTGGGGATGGGAGGATGGAGCACGAGATTAATAAGGTTGGATAGGCTGGATAGAGTGATGGTAGGGTGATGGTAAGCGGGTGAATTAAGAAGTGTATTTTGTGGCTGCCTGGATAGGAGGGGCTCTAAGTGTCCAATGGGAAGAGGGGTTGGTCAAATGAATGGATGAATGGATGGACAGAATAATGGAGAGGAGGGATGATCTGGCCGTGGTGTAAATTCTACTAGGATATGCTGTGACTGCAGACTACAAAACGATTCAGCTCTAAAAGGGTGGTTGAATCTTGCTTTAAAGGTGTTTAAGCATTTTAAGGGGCTTTAATAAGTGCATCTGGAGTTTTACGATGGGCAACGATTTCGCATGATTAAAGATGATTTATATATGTTAAAATATATATATATATAATATAGCTGATACCAGTACAGTATAATTGAGAGTTTTACATCAGTTTCACCTCCCTTTTTATTGAAATAAGGCTGTGTTACACAATTTCTATTGCCAGTAAACCTCCCAAAAAAGCTTTTTTGTGTGTGGTTTCCATGACACCTACTACAATTGTCAGCCACCTACCAAGCAATCACACCGTAAGAACAGCTCTAGAGTGGGAGAAAACAACAGAACTGATGTTGAACATACAGCTAAATGCTCACTGAATTGTATTTTATATTTTATGTATTTATTTATTTTATTTTATTGGAACACTAGAATGATCAGTGCACAAATTCTTTCATCACAGGATGACTCTCAAATGGATTTTTCTTAGAAATGAGCAGATGTTAGAGGAACAAAAAAAAAAATAATGTGGCAAACAAAGATGCACGTATACTTTATAAAAGCTCAATAATGTGACATATTGCTGATTAACAGAAGCTGACATGCAACTGAAGATGTGTGAGAATATCTATCTGTGAAGGACTGTGCACATTGTTGCAATTGAAACTAGTGCAACATGTTGTTTTAGTGGCAGAACTTCCTCCACTGTGAATCTCTTCTCACCATAGTCTGACATACCTGCAATCCAATTACCTGTTGTTTCGAGCAGTCAATTGCTGTACAATTGCATATAAAACACAGACACTTCAAATACCAGACACGTGGCTGTTCACCTCATGGTCTCCAGTACATTGATACATGAGAATGGTCAATTACAGATTAATATGACATTGCCAATCTCAGGGGGGGAAAATCTGATTTGCGGGATGAGAGGGCTGTCTTATTATTAGGCGCTTTGAAGGCTCTGTGTGTGATGGAACACTAATGTAACATCAGCCATAAGGCCCAGCGATGATCCTTATAATGACGTCCTGAGGAGCGCTTTCAAATGAAATCCTCGCTGTGTAACTGGTGCCCCAGGAGTCCTGGCATGTGTTGAAGCAAGGCAGGCAGAGTGGAGCGCAAACAGGCGCTTCGAGGGTGGTGGAAGAGGGAGGAGTATGGATGGAAAAATGGGGGGGGGGGCTACAGAGATCTGTTGAGGAGAGCACGAAGAGGAGAAAGAATGAGAGAGGATGATGGGAGATGGTCTGAGGGACATGGGGGGGAGGGGTCACGGAAGGGATGGAGCAGGCATGTGGAGGGAGGTGTCTGAAGGGGGTCGGGTGCTTGAGTCAGATCTCCCTGCTTCATCCCGATGCCCCCAGTAGGACATATTAAGCACCTGAGACACAAGCACCTCTCCAAAGGCTACGCCAACTCCACATAGGTTGCTAATGCGTCACCCTGGGGTGGGAGCAGTTCAAAGACGGCGTGGGTGTCAGGGGGGGATCATTTGTGGAGCGGCATAATAAGCTGTGAGACATCAAGAAGAGCATTATCATTACACACTTCTCCCTTGCATCATCTGACCCAATCTCATCAAATTATTGTAACACCATTCCGCATTTAGTCACACACTACAACATTTCTACACTGAGGGGGCGAGCATTCTTACTGTGCAAAGGAAGCCTGTATTTGTCTTAGCAAAAAAAGTGTGTGTGTGTGTGTGTGTGTGTGTGTGTGTGTGTGTGTGTGTTGTAAAATGCTGTGAGGGAGCGATGTGATGCTCCCTTCCTGTTGTCTCTGGCTGAACTTTAGACTCTGGACTGAAAGAACAGAAAATGCCAGACGAGGAAGTAGGGAGCAGAGAAGCTAAACACAACCTGTTACAGCAGAGTCAGGAGGGGGGGAGGGGGGGAGGGATAACAGGGGGAGAAGAAACACCAGATAATACTATAATCAATACGTATGCACTAAAAACACATGTTGTATGCCTTTCCTTCTCTTTTCTTTCCTTTCCCTTTTGAAGTAGAGAGCACACAGTGGAATGTAATTTCTAGCTCTTTTGCAAATATTCCACGTAGACTTTGAACACAACAATGAAAGAAAAAATCAACTTGAAACCTCGAAAGCAGGATGGACAAGAATATATATTCATACTGTCAGACAGCCCTGATTTCAAGGCAATAAAGTGCTCACCTCTGGAGCTTCTTTTTCTCCCCTGCAGTCCCACTCTGTTCCCACAGTGAAGGCCCAACACAATAGGGCAGCATATACAAAATGAGTCAAGTCAGGGTTTTTTGTCCTCCAGAATGAAATCTGAGAAGTAAAATGGATCGGCCCCAGCCTGTTGGCCTGTCTGCCCACCTGTCACGCACAGTATCTTCTATCTTTTCACAAAACGTTGGGGAATTTTTGTCACAAGCCAAAGACTTTATCAACTTCATCAGGTAGTGAAAGAATTAATCAAATTAGCTGGTGGGTGTCTGTTATTCTGTTATTTTTAATTGTAAGTTGCATCAATTCCTCTGTAAATAGTGTATATTCTCATCTCTTGTTATACTATCCTATGTATTGTAACTCCAAATCATTCCTGTTTGACACAGATTTACCATGACGTTACCTTCTTATTACTTATTTAATGTCTTAACAGGAAATTGACTGTACATACAGGGTATACAACATACTATATATGATTGAGAATGATGACCTGTGTTTTTACTTACTGTTAAAGTTGCACCACATGTCCGGATTGGAATAAATTGAACATAAGGATTGCCTTCATCATCTATTTGATTTACAGTATGTTGTTGTTTTCCGGTGCTGCAGCTGATTGAGATGGGACACTTCTCTTATGATGCAATGCCTGCGTGACTTCACTGACAGCAATTCAATGACATTTTGCCAATAGATTGGTGAATTTCCACAGTGAATGATGCCAGCTGAGGGTCTGGACGTGGAATTGGATGCAGTGCATCTCAGTCATTAAATATATTGCTACATGGATAATAATGAACACTGGTGAAGAGCGGTATAAGGAGTAAATTATTGATTCACACGTACATTTATACGTCTATTTATTCATGTGCATCTGTCATCAACTAATAGATTCTACTGTACGGTCTGTGACATCGGCTGGTTCATTAAACTGACTGAAAAAAACTCACTGAAATATCTGAAATTATCTTGTGCTCAAAAGTAAAACACGCTATTGGAATGTAACACTTTGCATGTGTGATTTAGCCACATTCCTAAGGAAAACAATGTTTCACTACGTATCATTGCAATAAGTGAAGACAGGGCAGCAAGAGCAACAGAAGTCACAGAAGCGAGGAACAGTTAAAAGGAGATAAACTGTGACCATGTGACCATGAAAAATCCAGAAGAAAGGTAACACAGAAAATGGAGCATTAGGACATCTGCTTGCTTAGGGGGCCTCTACTGGTCTAGTGGCTATGCATCTGTGTGTGTGCGTGTGCGTGTGTTTGTCCAGGCGTCAGTACACCTGCACAGACTGAGTGGGCTGGCTCAGTGGGCTGGCGTGGAGCTCCGTGGATCCCCCTCCAGGCCAGCTCTCTGTCAGGCCCTGCCAAGGTCAGCCTCCTGCCAGGGGGGGTGGGGGTGGTGGGCGGCTTCAGCATGACCACCAGGGCCTCAGCATGCTGTGTCTAATAGCAACCGCAAAGCTCTTGCACGCACACACACGCACACACACACACACTCCCAGAATGAACTTTAACACCAATACAGAGACACAAAATAAAGTTGCAAATGCAGACAGACATAGGGACAGATTCTGGGAAGGGGATGCCTGTAGCAAGCCTCTCACATTTTTAACTCTGCAAATAAGATAAGACAAAAGAGAAGGTACAAAGAGACGGAAATAGTTTGGATTAGCTGGCAAAGTAACTATATCTCCTGAGCTTAAGAGAATGAAAGGGTAGCTAGGAAAGTAACAAGGAGACCTGTGTGTTTTCAATATGCTAGCTCCGTATTATGTCCATTCCATAGCTATCCATTACCTGGATCATCTTACTGAGTGGCTAGACCCAGGGTGGAGCCTGCGACATTGAAGCCATCCTGAAATACCTGAGTCACTTATGTACACACAAGAAGTGCTCCAAGAAATATGTTGGTAAAGGTGCGGGCTGTAATAAAAAAAGATCAGGCATGAAACCACCGAGGGAAAATGCAACACCTTGACTTGGGGGAGGTTCACCATGGCATCAGTGGCAGCAGCTAGAACCACACCTGTAAAGGTGTGATGATGAGAATATCGATGTTGTTTCTGGTTGACTCTACGTTTGCTCTGAGTTTTAACCAGAGCATACAGTGAGCAGTGGCTGAGAGATAAGCCTCCTTACACGGCAATGGAGACACCTGAATTGTATGACAGCATTGGAGCAATTATCCACATCCCACCTCCACATCCCCCCCCCGCTGTCAAGCCTTCATCATCAACACAGGTGTGTGTGTGTGTGTGTGTGTGTGTGGAGCAGGGACTGATCAGCCACCAGAGCCCTCTGTGTTGTTCTTTTGTTGCTCTTTTCCCAGCCAGCAGCCCTTTGGTTTTTGTGGCGGTGAGACCTCGTGTTGTTCCCCTTTGGCAGCTCGACCCCTCCCAGACTCTCCCCCCCGCCCCCACCCCCACCTCCTTCCTCCCCTCACCTCCTTCTCCCTCACCTCCCTCCACTCCCTCCCAGGCGTTGGGTAGAGAGGGAACAGCCAGTGCTCTCCAAACACAAGGACAGAAGCTGCCAGCAGGTAGCCATGGCAACAGCTTCTCTCTCACCCGCCACTTCCCCGCTCGGTAAAAGGGAGTGTGGAAAATCGCAGGGCCCCTCTCTCCTCTCTACGCTCTCACACAGCCCAAATTAGACGGGTCACAGTGTTTTTCTGGCACCCGTTTAAATAATCATAGAGATGGATGTGCATAGAGGGAGAAGGAGGAAGAAAGAGAGGTGAGGCGGGGGCACGCCAAGGAAGTAGAATGGGGGTGTTAATCAAAAGACACAGATTGCTACACAACAATTTTTCTTTTCTACACATAAGACTGTGGTGGGTGGAGACGAGGATGCTTGAGATATTTGCGAGCCATGGTACAGAACTTATCGCGCTAATGCAAGTGCAGGAGGGAATGCTCAAGTCGTAATTATTTCAATTGCTGCATCTCAGTGAGAGCATGTGAATGTCTGGGAGACAAATCAATTCCTTCTTCCAAGCTCGCTGTTAATGTGATTTTGCAGGTTCATTTCCAGATCCATCTCTGTAACTTGTAGTTTAGTGTCTCAGACACTGGTGCAAAGTACATGAACAGCAGTGCTTATCCAGACCTCTTCAACTCTCATTTTGCTAATACATTGCAGCTTGCAGATATACTGCACAGCACGGGTCTTCTATAGCTAAGTTACATTTTTGTATTTGTTATATGCATAACAAAAATAATAATAAGGGTGAAAATATGTAAAATAGAATAAAATAAAATATAATATGAAATATAATACTGAGATAGACTGAGATTGTGCAGTAATGTAGTAAATGTGTGTTGCTTAGTGAGAACCAGTTAGGTGGGAACAGAACACTTTACACTACACTACACTTTACACTTTACACTTTACACTCCTGCAGCGGGCTGGTGTAAAGCTCTTGGTGTCCTTCTGGAAGTTTTGTGTATCTATGAAGAGGTGCTGATATTAAGAACAAGGAACTGTATGATGGAAAACCCAGAAATGTTTTCTTTTCATGAGCCGCTGCCACGGGCCTGCTCTGGCTTAATAGCATGCTGGCTTTTGAAAATAATTCAACCCTGCTTATTTTCTACTTGATTTACTCTGTGCAAGCCTTCCCTCATCAGGCCAGGGTTTTGATATTAAGCCAAAATAAATCAGTTTCCCTTTTCAGCGATATGTTGAGCCTGCACCGGCAGCAGAAAGAAAACTTTAGAATACAGCCATGGGATTACATCACAACCAAACAATGTCTATTTTTACCTCAGCTAAAGTTTTTCTTACTTCCAGGAATTTCCAAAACAGGAGAAATCTGAAAGACTGAGCACAGCACTGCAAAAAAAATAAATGAAACTGCAGTCATACAAGCAGGGTCGAAATAGGGATTAAACATTGTCAAGGGGTGTTTGGTATTGCAATCTAAGGGGGTTAAGAGTCTTTGTAAAGGTTCCAGGTTTCTGTCTCAGGGGGTTTTCTTTTTGAAAAAGCTGTAAGATCTTGACATATACAATAAAATAATCTAGCATGATATACAGTATACTTGCACTGATAATGATTTGTCTTGAATTACAGTCTAGTTTAGTCCTTTATAATATGAAAAGTGCCAGAAACATTTCAATAAATCCTCTCTTTAACATTTTGTTAAAGTTTCACTGGTTTTAATAAGAAGATGGTTGATGAATAATTAATGAAAACAAGCACAAATGCAGACATAAATGCATCACATCACTAGAAGGCTGTTTTCACCAAGTGGACATGGTGTTCGCATTAGTCAAGCAACAAACAGCTGCATGCTTACCATATCTAAGTTGAATGGTGTAAATGGTGACAGAGTGTCTCACTACTGGGAGTGTTGCACCAGAGACTCTGAATGAGAGGTCACTGACATGATGTTCAGGTGCTGCCCACCGAATCTCTTAGAGATTCAAAATCATG
>JAVQJD010034568.1:0-23685 GCA_036023655.1 Nannoperca australis | reverse complement strand
GAGACGTCTTGTTGTTTTCAATCATGGTTCTATGCACTTGATGTAAAGCTCTTATTTTGGAAGTCGCTTTGGATAAAAGCGTCTGCTAAATGCCTAAATGTAATGTAATGTAATGTAATTTTACTAACTAGCGAGGCCATGGTTTGACAGCTCTCTCCTCCGCTTCACCCGGCTCCATATAATTGGACAAGTGCACTACTTTTTCAGCTGTCAGTCAAACTCAAAAAAGATGGCAGCTGACAGCTGTTTACCAAAATGAGTGTCTGAATAAATTTGAGCAGAGAAACGGGCCATGCAGTTGCTGAATTATGCTTAATTTTATATTAACAGCAGCTACTGTAGTTTAAATAGGTGTTAATAAAAGGCTTGGGAGTTTATAGACATGGGATGTCACATCATAAGCTAAACACCACCTAATATGTAGGGAACTATGAGGGTTCCCTACAGGGAACTTTTGTTATTAACTGACAGTTCTGAACTTTTTCACAGGAATTGGAGATTTTTATTATAAAGATCTAAAACTAAACTTTTTCTTTCCAGCTCTCTTTCTCTCGGGTGGTCCGGCCATTAAGTACATATAAATGACACGGTTTTGTTCAGCAGGTTTTAGCAGCAGTGCACAGGTCACGCAGATCACCGGCAACAACTCACCGGCCCTCAGGTGCTTTGGCACTGCAATGCACACTTTAAGGCCACAGGATGCATCCAGGTTTACACCCCTTATAAACCCACCAGGGCCAGGTGTGTGGGTTTAACACAGTGTGTTCCCCGTCTTCTGTTGCTTACTCTAACTAGACCTCTTTAGACCTCCATGTATGCAAACCTTAGCCCCCATTAGATCTTTGAGACAGAAATATCAGCCCATGGCACTCTTAAATTCTGTTAAGGATTTAAAACATTTTCAGTGTGCAATAGACCATTGCAAAGTTAAAGAACACTAAGTGTGCCTTGGAGCTCATGATGTTTATCAGACCTGGAGTTTGAGGGACCCGAGGAACAAATCCAAGGGCAGATTGGGAAAAGGCCAGTTGAGCTTTAGAAAAGTAAGGGTTCTCTTTCTCCATCAGCCCCCATCTCCCCTCCCACATTGTTGACCATCTCTAAGTGGTCATTGCCACCAGCCATAAACGATGTTCACCTGTAAACCTCCAAGACCACCTCTGTGCTGCATGGGTGCTTGCACACTCAGTTCAGGCCAGTTCACATCAGCCCAGGCAAATAGTAGGACCTTGTAAAATCATTCAAAAATAAGCGCAACCTAGCACATTTTAAAGAGGGAGCAGAGGGGAAATATTCAACAGTGTGCATAAAAACAGTTAGTACTGAGCTTTGGTATATTTTAAATATCTGCACAAAAGTTGACAACAAACTTTAGTACAGCCACAAGCAACAGCCAGAAATGTGTGTACTGCTATTTGGGTGATGTTTAGCCTTCTCTATGCGCATTGCCATTCATTTTCTGTTTCTTGACCAAATAAGACACAACACGCGCTGCTCTTGGAGTTTGGAGGCTAATATAAATAAATGGGCAGCAGCTGGCATGGCCTGGTCACTCCATTTTTCACCAGGCCTCTAGGGAGAGACAGGGCGCGTGCCAAGAGCTTTCATGTCATAAATATCCTCCCTAAATGCTTCAGTGCTTTATAATTATACCTCCTTCATCTCCCCCTTTTTTCTCTATCTTACTCACTCTCTCAAACTACCGCCTATTGTCAGCGGTGTGTGCGTCTGCATGTAAGTTCATCCGTGTGTATCCATTCTTATATGTGCATAACGTAAATAGATGCTTAAATAAACCCAAATGTCATTGTGTCCACACTAACACAGCTCTGTGGGGTGAGTTGGTTGTTCCATGTGAGTAACTTTGGCTGGTTGTGCTCTAAGCATTAAACTTTACATCACTTAGTCAGCCTCATAAAGCTGTTTTCCATCTGACTGTGATATACCCATAATGAGTCACACAACAGGCTAGTAAACATTTCTGTTAACCGTCATCATCAGTGAAAGTCTAATTTCATGCTTTTTTTTGTGAGGTTGCTTGTGATATACACATTACCCTGACGTGTTAATCATATCAACCTGCCACTTTGGTTAAAGTTGTGGATCACTGCAACTTTGCAGGCCTCCAAGAGCTTTTAATTCTAAGTAGACTGCTGTAAGTATGCAGCGAGCATTTTGTTAAATATTCCCAGGTCACTCAGAAGCTGGTAGGACTTCTGAAATCATAATATCAACCATATTTCCATCTCATGGCTTAGTCATCTTTACTAAACGTATCATGT
This sequence comes from Nannoperca australis, assembly GCA_036023655.1. Lineage (NCBI taxonomy): Eukaryota > Metazoa > Chordata > Actinopteri > Centrarchiformes > Percichthyidae > Nannoperca > Nannoperca australis. Next base: position 21,403 of record JAVQJD010034568.1, on the reverse strand, counting down.
AAATAAGTGATGAACCATACCTTCAAGTGTATACCATACCAACAAGTGTTCAGAGTTGGGCAGCTTTTCATTGAACTTTGGCTTTTCAGGTGAAAGATGATCACCACGTCACCCTGCTGCCTTTGTTAACCTACAAAACATACACGTATAGTGTACATTAGGTGTCCTCAGGCCATTACTTATTATTATATTGTTTAGACATGCAAAACAAAGACTATTGTTCTGATATGCCAGAATCAGCAATCTGAATTACTATCAACTGTGGTAGTGAAAATTAATCCTTCAAGCACTTAAGGCATGAACTCTGTGCCAGCCAAACCAGTGGCACATCGCTGCCAAGCCAAGCCAAGCCAATACTTGGAGAGCTGGGAAGTTCCCCTATGCGGTGCAGTCGTTGATTGTTTTGGTTATTGCAAAACCTCTTTCACTCAGACGACTGAGCATTCTGGACGGGTTCCCCATTAAGGGCTTGTGTAACTCAACATTCTGCGGCCCATTAAGAAACACAAAGACATGGCGGCACACCACGTTGTTAAAGAGCCCTTTGGTGTTAATGGCATAATGGCAGTGCTGTGCGTTGAGGTAGCAATGTAAGAGATAAGATGTCTGCTGCTGAACAAATAAACAGCTGTGTTGTAGGAGAGATTAAGAAGAAGGAGGGAAGATGTGAGTGAGAAAGGCGGTCAACGCCAACTAGGAAGAACAACAAGCAATCCAGCTACAACAAGCAGGCCTGATTTTATTTCAGTAATCCCCTAAGCTAACCGCGTTTTTATTAGTGTTTGAGAACAATAGTAGGCTGTTGCTGCGTTGTGGTGTGCATGTGTGTAAGAGAGAGTGAAGGCGCACATAAAGTTTTCCTGTCATTCCCACACAAAAGCACCCATACATGCACGTATACAGATTGTCACTATGTTGTAAAAGTGTTGCAAGTCAGACAAACACAGTTTCACAATGAGCACAACACAGTGCAATGCATTATGTGCCATTATGTGTTACATAAAGGCGTCTCTCGTCTTTCTTATTGGATCCATTTTGACGTTAATTCTACCCATGACTGCATCTTTCGGCATCATCGGTTTCTCCCTTGAACTTAAAGCTGCTGCTTTGACACACCATTGACACATTATTATGCCATTATCTCTAGCTGCATCTCCCTGCACTACAAACAAAAGTGTATACGGACAATGTACTGTCCACGTGATGTCACCTGGACAGGGACTATGTGTGTGTGCAGTAGTGTGCAAGTAATTAACAACTGTTTAACAACTGATTATCATGGATAGTTTTTTTATTTTATTTTTTTACATGCATGTGTTCTGGTATGGTAAGTATCTCCACATATCTCAACAATGACGAAAGCTGCGTCTCCCTCCCCGGGGTGGAGGGGAACTTCCTAGTCCCTTCAGAGTCTGCAGGGTCCCTCCATCTCTTTCAGTCCGTCTCTATCAGGACAGCACATCCATTGTTGGGGTGCGGAGGGGTGGTCTTCCTTTTCATAAGGTCAGAGGGGCTACAGGTAGCGGAAAGGACAAGATTAATCACTCCATCTGGGACAGGCAGGGAGGGGGGCGATAGACCGAGAGATGAGAGAAATAGGTGGGGCAGCGAGAGAATTAGAGGGAAGAAAGGGGTAATTGAAAGGGGAGAGGAAGAGAAAACGTTATCGAGAACAGACGGAGGAAGTTGAGGATGAAGAAAGGGAAAGAGAGGCCGGTAGAGACGAGGGGAAGTAATTACCTGCATAAGTGTCTTTGTTGCGCTCACCGATGCATTCAGTGAGAGGCAGGGCATGGAAAGAGAGAGGTGGTCAAGGGTAATTACCTAAACGCAGGTCTGCTTTCCTTTGATCCTCTCGCTGTGACTGCGTGTCTCATCCTTGAGTATCCTACTTAGCTGCGTGATGCATCATCAACATTGTCGTCGTCGCCACTACAAGAGGGCTCAAACCAAAGTGCATCTACAATCTAAAGTTTGATTGCAAAGAAATATATTCGGATGTAATTTCAACATCATCAAAAGATATGACGTGAAAGTTAATGACCCCTATGTGCTGACTTTGGTATTTTTACTCTGTTCTCCTGTGGAATTTCTTCTTTTGCTAAGGTAATCATTTTCATAAATTACACATTATTAGTTATACGTGACCTGAAACCCACTTCCCAGAATAAACAGACTCCATGCCGAGCTCAGGTGGTCACAGATGTGAGTAGAGTTGAGGGCACTCCTGCAGATGTTGCTCTGACTAATCACCATCAAAGCATCTGAGTTTGTGTATCATACAAGAGTGCCAGTATGCGTGTTTCCATCGCGAATGCCTGCGCTTAAATATGTTATTGTGTGTGTGAGTGTGTTGACATCAGAGTGCACTGGTTGCATGCATAGTACCACGTGTGTGCCGTACATGGAGGTTGTGTTGTAGATGAAAGTGTGTCTGTGCATCTTTTAGCCTGTGCTTGTACACTTCAAAGAGTGAGTGTGCGTGTGTGTGTGTGTGTGTGTGTGTGTGTGTGTGTGTGTGTGTGTGTGCATGTGCACTGCGCGTCCTGGAGTATGTGTGAGTCAGTGGCCAGCTGCATCGTGCAGGGCCTACCTGTGGGTGTAGTTGGCCCAAATCCACCTTCTTAAGTCTGCTTTTTATTCAGTGTCACATAAACAAATACCAGCAGGGTCCGTTCACTTCCAAACCACTCAATAACATCCTCAGATCTCTCCCCAACATCTGTTGGACTGCAGCTTTTTTTTTTTTTTTTTTACCGGGGAGGTTCATGTAAATTAACACTTTTTTTGTCTGTAATGTGCAGCAAGGTGTGTTTGGCTGTGTAAACCTTTTCATTTCTAAGTTGTGCGTAGCCTAGTGTACTGTCACGAGCACAGACATATTCAACACCCACACATCATTTTGTACAAACCTGTGTGTTTTCATAGGCAATATATACTCAGACAGATCGAGAAAGACTGGTGCAAACACACACATAACGGAGAACGGGCTGAAACTTGCCCCGCATTCACTCAACAGGCCTTGTAAGTCTTTGATATACCTGACCCTTTTTTTTATTGTTTTTTCTATATTTCTCTATAAGACGGGTGGTATGTAACTGATTAGATAGATAAATATACCCTGAAGGTGAGAGACGGGCCAAGAGGAGGAGAGGAAGGATACTGTGTTTTCTCTTGTCCCAACACATCTCAGCAGAAGGAACTTTAATCTGTTGAGGCTTCATGCATTTAAACGGCCCGATTAGAAACAGTCTAACAGGCGCTTTCCCTGCCGGGCTGAAACACAAATTAAGTGATTAGGCACAGCCATCATTTAGTTTGTTTTCTCAGCGCCTCTTTCGAAAGATACACTCGGGAGATAAGGGCTTTGATCGTGTGCTGCAACAACACAGAGTCATGTTTAAGCCTATGTGCAGTAGCAATGCAATGTAAAGATGCGGAGAAAGCGTCTTTGTAATGCTGACTTTGTTTGGTACTCGCATTTTAAGTTCACAAAGTTTGGGTTTGTTGAATTGATGTTTTTGAGCCTGATGATGAACATAACTGTGGTGGATTTTGTTGGACTAAACCGTATGTGTTCTCATTGGCATACGTTTTTTCTTTTATGATGGTTTTCACTGAGGATAGTGGGCGTTTGTTTGGACGTGGATGATGATGATGATGATGAAGAAATCAGTTGTGTACACATTCAAGTGTGTGTGTTTTGTGCAAGTTTGTGTGTGTGTGTGTGTGTGTGTGTGTTGGGGTCATCCAAAATTCACAGGCCTGTCCCTTTGGCTCCGGTACCTGACACATTGATGATGGCTGCTCTCTCTTTTCCATCATGTCAGTCTTCCACGGAACAAACTCTTGTGTGTGTGCTCTGTTTGAGTGAGTAAACAATTTGGAAGGACCGTGTGGTAATGCACCATAATAGCAGGTATATTGGTAATAACTGGGTTCTCCCTCTCTGTCTCTCTCTCCTTCAGTGACATATTTGATGCCATGTTCCCAGTCACCCACATTGCAGGGGAAACAGTCATCCAGCAAGGTATGTATAAATATAAATATGTATAATATAGATGAATGTATGTAGTCACAATCAACTGTGGAGTACATCACAATTTGGGTTTCATGAATTAAAAATAGGTGCGAGTCCTGTGATTATTAAATCAGCCACTGGTCTCATCACTTGGACACAGCTGTGCCAATCACAGGGCAGCACGACGACAACAGCTCAACAAATGGAAGGTGTGTCTCCAGCAGATCGTATTGATGTATAGATGGTGCACAGCGGAAAGGAGGCTGTGACGCACAGCAGTAATGAGCTCTGGCAGTCCGATGTCTCTCGCATTAAACGGGTAGAATACCGAGTTATAGCCGACCAGTCTGTGACGGCCGTGCGTAACGACAACAACACTCTTCAAAACGGATGCTGCAGATTTATCAATATATCTCTCCTGCTGCCTTCCGATTGCTGCAGGGGTTTAATGAACTGAAGAAGAAGCTTTTCAAATAGTATGAAGCAGCTTTGGACAACATATAATATAAGAATCGTTCATTAATGTATAGACAGTAACTGATGTTCCTCTTTAACCACATTAAACAAGAATTTATTTGGATCATGTTAAAAAAAATCACCAAAGTGGAAACAGATCGACGATTGGTGCCGGAAACAGCCGTGGTGCTGAAGACATATTTTCCACCAAAATACCAACAACTTGCTTTGCGCTGCCTGATTTTAATGAACTTCCCACCTGTTTGCGCCTGTCCTCCACACTGACCACACAGACAAAGTGAATTTCAAGGTCAGGAAAATACCGAACATAAATAGGGCCCTTTATCTCAAAGAATGCATCTGCTGCACTGCCGCTGCTCACTGCTTTTGTCCCACCACCCCCTTGTTCCCTCATGTTTCCTCTCTTTGCCCCACTCATACATTCCCTTAGTCTGCACCAGATGTCAGGTCCCTCTGCCTCCTCTGTGTAACCACAGTCGTCGAAGCCTTCACTCTAGACAGCCCTGGACTTTGAAGGAACACAGAGCTTCGCAGGGCCAGACTGTATTTTTCCAGTACCCCCCACTCAATCTCCTATCAAACACAGACACAGACACGTTTAATCACATATTGAAAACACAGAACACAGACAAATTCCCACTTTCAGATAATACTGTCTTCACACCTGCATACAATCACATAGGCTACACTTGTGGAACATGGCGTACAAACACACACTCTTTTAGACAACGGAAGGAGAACTATCGGCTTTTGGACACCCACTGGATCGCACACTCGTTCAGTCACTCCCACCTTCTCAGCATCCAGGAGTATATCAGTCCTAATTTGGTGATAATAAGTCTAGCTAACTTTGCAGGGCCCCCAGTCCCAGGCAGCCCATTGTTATATACACTATAGAGTGTGGTATACAGTATATACAGCGCTGATGTCATTGCTAATGTCTGGACTACTGTGCTGCTACTGGCCAGTCACAGGCTATTTAGACACAGCTAGGAGTTATTGACTGTGTGGCTCCAGTGGTATTTAAACAAAGGGAGAATTTATACATTTTTTACATATTTACAACATGCAAAATGTAATATAGAGGTATTTTTTATAGTAATTGGTCATTTCATGGTGTATATCAAGTTTGGTAAAAGGAACATTTCATGTAATAGTGTCAAATTCTAACATGAAATCAGTTTTGAAAGATGGACACGTTTAGCTTAATGGTGCACAAAACACATTGTGGGTGCGTAACACCTCAGAGGCCGAGGATGTAACAAATGTTTTCCTTTTGAGCAAAACCGAAAGAACCTTAACAGTTTTTATGACATTTAGCTCGTGTTGAAACGAGGCCACGCTGAGTACACCATCCTACATCTGTGTGTGTGTGTGTGTGTGTGTGTGTGTATACGTGTCTATGTGTGTGTGTGCACGTTCTGGCCAAATATTTGCCTGCACTCCCAGGCACAGGGGGATTGGAAAGGCGCAAAACAAAGACTTGAGCACCAAAGTGATAAAAGACAGGAAGAGTAGAAGAAAAGAAAGACAGAGCGAGAGGGAGTTGAAAGAGAGATAGATGAGATGAAAGAGAGAGAGGCAGAGACAGCGAGAGGAAGATAGGAGAGGGCCAGGTTGCAGCAGGATGTTTGTGTGTGTGTGTGTGTGTGTGTGTGTGTGTGTGTGTGTGTGTGTGTGTGTGTGTGTGTGGGCCTGGGGAATCCACTGGGACCATCAGACAGACAAGGAGCGTTTTGTGTGACAAATAGAGCTGTATGATTAACGAGCACTCTCCACTCAGTATTAATTAGCCGTGTGAACTCCTGTGAACTTTACACACAGGGCGCTCTCAACCTTTCAACTCTTCAGGTGAACATACACACAAGAACACACACACACACACACACACACACACACACAGTCACACACACCCTCACTTGGTATATACAAAATGCATACACATGTATACTTGCATACTCATTACCCACTTGTGCCTCTGAGTTGCATCTGTATCTTCTTGTGAGAGGTAGCCGCAGGGAGAGCTTCGCAGCGCTCATGTATGTGCCTGTCAGTCCTTTTTAATAATTTCCCTGGAGCCCTATGTAACAGATAGCGTAATTAAAGGAACACTTCCCCGTTTTTCAGCCTTATCTCCAGACTAGATGCTTTTAGCGGACATCAACCAAGCAGATCCCACGGGTCGCTTAGAGGTTTAGGGTTCGCTTTGAAAGCATAGCATGCCCCTGTCAGTGACACGTCAGAGATCCAGTCTTCAAACCAACATTTTGAGTAGCCAGTCTATTGATAGCTACTCAGCCATTAGTTGCAGCGCACCTAGCCTGTGAGAGATGGAGGAAACACACAACAACAACAAATGGAAGTAATGTTGGCTGGAGACAATGAAGTTGATACAGAATAATGTATTTTTAATAAAACTGTGAATTACGCAGTTGCTGCATTTTTTTCCTTTGGCAAGCAGACATTATAAAACACTCTCCACTTGCAGGGGGCATTGAAATGGGCAGCATTGTGGTGCGTACCGTCCACTGAATAAACCATGAACATGACTTTTCTGTTGGTGCAACCCTTGGGCCAAATTTAAATAATTTGGAGCTGTCGCAAGGCAGAGTCCAGAAGGTTACCGCTACCGGTCAAGATATACTCTATACACTTCTGTTTAGCACTGATTAAACAAACCAGATATGACGTATTATTTATTAATTGGCAATGTCTATAACATAATAAATGCTGACATCTGTAGTTGTATACTTTGAATCTCTCTGTACTTAACATTGTACTGAGGGGCTGTATCTCTGCATACTCGGGCACCTCTGTTTCAGAGTTTCCACTATTAAGCTGCCCAAGCAGCAGTAATGAGCACTGCTGTTGCTGCAACTTTCTGCTGGCAAGAGCCCTATTTTACAAAGATATTGGCAGGCCCAGTGAAATATGCATTCTGGAGGAGGCAGCGGCATCTCTGACGCTGGGTCCGCCCTGAAGCTTTCAGAGGCTCTCAATCGATAAAGACCCAACAAAAAATGATAGCAAGACTAGACAGTGAACAGCTGTTCTTTTAAGGAGAAGGAGTGGAAGTTGACAGACGTGAGGAGGAGAGTGTGAGAGAATATGTACCTGTGTGTGTTTATGTAGAGGTTTCAGGGGCAGACAAAACCCAACAATTTCTCAACTTATTTTGGTTCCCCAGCTCACAGAAAGTGGTATTCCAAGTGTTTCACAAATGATTTTAATCCCTAAATGCACCCATTTTGGTTTAATGGTTTAAAAATCCACCTCTGAGAACTTAAGCAGGAGGTGGAAGTAATGGGAAGAGTATGCTTTCCTGTTGGCTCCAGGTCCTGCTTTTTTTTAAACTCCTGTGTTGCTTCTCTTTTCCTCCCTCCAGGCGATGAAGGAGACAACTTCTATGTGATTGACCAAGGTGAAGTGGACGTAAGTGGCCAACACGGAGACACACGCACACACACACAAACACTTATTCATTTTCTCTATAGAGTAATATTTATTCATATATATATAGATTCCAGTGTGCAGAGTGACAATATTAGCATTTATTCACCTGTTTTCAAAGATAGGCCATAAGAAGGATTGCGACTCAGTGGGAAAACCCTGCCTTCTCCACTCAAGTTGAGACAATGTTTCCTTCTAACAATGGACAGGTTGTATTGGATTGCCCCCATGTTTTGTCCTCTTCAAAGTTCGGTTACACTCCGATGACAATCTGGACATGGCGCTCTATAGAGTTCAGCGCATTGTGAAGGCAGCCAAACTGAGAACGTCTTTTGTCTTAGCAAGCCTGACACAGAGCGATAGAGTTAAGTGGAGAGATAAAACAGGAGCTGACGGAAAGTTAAACAAGAAGTGACCTTATCGGCTTACAGCGGTGAGCGCGGAGAGGAGAGAAGCAGGTTGGCATGCTTCGCCGAGTGTGTGTACTGATATAGCCGTCCCACCTGTGAGACAGAGAGAAGGAAGTGTATGAATACTCAGATGGTGCCTTGATAGAAAGACTGCATAACAGCTACCTCTTACCAAGCATTGTTGTATTGACTTGCTTTGTTTTGGGTGATGTCTTGTCAAATGTGATTATATAAGGATTCTGATGAAACAGTAATGGGCCATGGTTGTTTTCTACAGAATGGTAGCTGTGTACACACCCATACCTCAATTCAGGAAAGGTACAAGATAGAGAATTTAGAAAAAGAAAGATCTGAGAATATCAGCACATTGGACCATATCTCTTCAACTTTAGTAGACGTTTTTTTATGCCTGATGAGGTTGCCTGTTTATTCTAATGAAGTCTTGTGTTTTGTTCACAAATGTGGTTATTCTCTTCATTTTCATTCCATTATCTTTTTCTTCTTCTCTTTTCCTCAGCTTTTGTCATTTTTAGGTAGTCTTGCGTAAGATCTGACATCCAACGTATGATAATCTTACTCTCACAGTTGAGGCTTTTTAGCCTTATTATTATTATAAGCTAAACATTACTTTTGTTTTCATCACTAATCTGTGGTTTCTGTGTTTTGAAACCACTTGGTCTTGTTGGGAGTCAAGAACATCCTGTCCTTTTACCACAAGTTGGTCCTTACAAGTCTCTCTAAGTTGTGTAACCTTAACTCAGACCATAAATTGGATGAATTTTGTTGCAGCAACATCGGCTGATATTTGATATTTCCATGCTACTGTCTCTGGCCCAGTTTTATATTAGATTCACAGTTGCTCTGGTGCTCAGTCCAGCTGCTGCAGCACCACGTTGTGTCTTTATCGTGGCCTGCTCTGGGCTGACTCTTCAACCTCTCTCTGTCTGCCATCGGTGAATCTTAGGCATCTGCTCCCACAGCCAGGATTCTATCATTCTGCACCCAAGTTGGGGGAAGACCCTTATCTTTGGCCTCACCCCAGTGCTCATCTGTGTCTCCTTCACCTCACCCTACAATCCACCCCTCTAACTCTACCGACAGCTGCTGCCTCCCAGCCACAGCTCAGGCACTAAACTACTTCAAGCTCAGTGCCGAGGTTATTAAAGTGTGGAGATGTCTCTCATTAGACAGGGGTATAAATCTGCTGGCATCCCATAAACTGCCTGAAAGCTGACAACCACTGCCACTGATGTAAACACCCCTCCATGTCTGCACACAAATGTATTCACTTACAGACATTGGCCTGTATTTATATCAGTGCACCACAAAGGAAATTAAAGCTTTCATTCCAAAATGTGAGATTTGATATTTGTAATTAAATAGTGAGTATCTGGTAACGCACACAGTCCCCATATTTAGCATTTATAAGCAGTATACTTAATAGATGGTTTATAATGTAGCCGATATAAGTGTGTATAAGTGTTTTAATGTATTTGTCAAGAACACTTTCTGTGGGCATCCATAATTATAGACTGGTGTATAAACAGATAATAAATTACAGTATAGTAAGTAATTGCAGTCAAATTCTGAACATTAATAAACACTTCAACATGTAATTTTATGTGCTTACAACTACTTTATAGTGTGTGTTATAAACAAAGTATTAAATGTTGGCATATTGCTTATAAATGAGACTTAAAGTAAAGTGTTACTTCACAGATGGTTATATTCTGACGTTTTGTGGCTTAAGATAAATCACTCAAGTACTTTACTTCAATCCAAGCAATTGTTTTGTAGAGTGAATACATCTTTTATTTATTATTATTATTATTATTATTATTATTATTATTACAGTAGATGTGGAACTTGGGAATGAAATTAAATAATTGCGTCCAAAAAGACAACAAACTGAGACAGACCCGCTCTCTCACACACTGACACAGCTGACGGACATACACGGAAAAACACACTCCACGTAACTACAAACAGAAATACACAGCAACACTGCCTGCTCATCCACCTTCCAGTACACTTGATTTGTTGCTTCTTAATTACCACCAGGCACACACGGTTTGCTGTAGATATTCACATATTTAAAATTCTGTGACAGCTGTGAGACAGCATACATTGTTCAAGGCTGGAATTTTTTCTTCTTTCTTCTTTTTCATCATGAACTCCGTTTAACCTTCCGCATAATGCTGACTCTGTACCAATTGTACTCTTGCATACCTGATCCAGTTACGATGAAATACTGACTGAGTTTGTGGAACGTTATGGGATCAGATGTACAACAATAAAGACCAAACAAAGACTTGCAGGTTAAGAGACACTTGAGGACTAGAATGAGAAATTGTGCGGCCAAAGAAATGCATATATCTGTAATCTCTGATGTAACACTTTTGCAACACTCATTTAATTGTTCTTCGAAGCTTGAGATAACCATAGCCAGCACTCTGCATCCCTTTGAAGCCACCCCAGCTTATAGTGAAGGATGAGTCCCCTGTGGTCTATACTGAGCCTTGGATAATGGCTTGCAACAATTCTGGCAATTCACAGCCACCGGAGGGATAAACCCACCCTCACTCCCTCTCTCTCTCTCCTCCTTTCTCCCGGTGTTATTAAGTCAACAAGATAGTGGATAGTGTGTCGACAGGTGAAACCGTAATGGCCCCAGAGACAGCCTGAATGACTCTCAATGAGGTTGTATTGTCTGTAGGAGCTATAGTGGCTGGCCTAAATAAAGCCGTGCGTGTGTGTACTTGTGTGTGCGTGTTTGTGGAGGTGAACAAGCATGCGAGTGCATATGAGTTTTAGATCTGTGAGTAGACCCACAAAGTCTACCGCAGCTTTCAGTCCTCCATCACTCCCAAATCAAAGGGAAGCTCCTAACAAGACAAGACGGAGGAAAATAAAAGGGACGGATGGAGAGATAGGAGGGATAGAGGGCCTTTTAGAGGGTCTCATTTGAGGGCTTACCGGGGATCAAATGCCTAGGGACAAGCCTAGCGAGCATATCAAACAACCCAGAAACTGAGGAGAGGGGAAGAAGGGTTGGGGAAGGAGTCTCAGGATGGGTAGAGAAGTTTGGATGACAGAAAAAAAGGAAATTCTTCACAGTCTACCCAGCAACGGCTGGCATTCCTCAGAAGCATTTAAGCCTATACAACACCCTCTCATCAACTCTGTTTCTTGTTCTGCCCACAGGTGTATGTGAACGGGGAATGGGTGACGAGTATCGGAGAAGGAGGTAGTTTTGGAGAGCTGGCCCTGATCTATGGGACTCCCAGAGCTGCCACCGTCAAGGCCAAGACTGATCTTAAACTGTGGGGCATCGACCGAGACAGCTATCGGCGCATCCTCATGGTACGAACTGCAACTCACTGACTTATACTACTTCAGCATACACTTAGTAAAGTTCAAGCTCGCTGCACATACTATAGCCCAGGCTAATAGTCTGTTGCAACCTGGTTGGATAACCATTATGTCATGTTTACATGAAAGGTGCCCTGTGGAGTTTTCTTGTAGATAAACAAAAGCTATATTTACATTGAGTTATGTTTACTCACCAAAACACATCGAGTGTATCCTCGAGGGCTAACAAATGTGTTGAATGCATTTCCTTCCTCATAGAAGTTGCAGAATATGTGCAGATTTTTTCAAATCTTGCATTGTTTACGTCCATGTTTACTTGCTTGCAGTCGGCACAATTACCTTGGCATGTTACTTCCACCTGTAGATCTGCAAAATAATGTGAAACCAGAGATAAACAAAGCAGGGACCCACTCAGAGAAAAACAGCTGCATAGTGCTGCTGGAGGTCAAAAACTCCACGGGGAACCTTTAATTCTTCGGCCATTAGATGCTCGACAGAAAATGTATAAGGATGTAAAGGATTTTTACAGTCAATTGTGTGTCCTGTTCTCAGAGAAGAGACTGCAGAATATTACAATGCACTCAAGTATTGTACATACAAAATGAAGCCGCATAATTTTTTTTCAGATGCATGTGTGTGTGTGTGTGTGTGTGTGTTTGAGGTTTTACGTGTAAAACTCTTACCTGACTCATAGAAATACAGTTCATCTTGTGACTGTAAAATGCTAGCTTTTGAAGAATTTGCAAATGAATTAATTATTATACATTATAATATTAAAAGGGCATAGCATTAGGCTCTTTTTTGGGTACTTCAACATCAGACAAGTAAGAAAAAGTGCTAAATGCCTGCAAAAGTAGTCACTTGTTCGACTCTTACTTCCAGTACATATAAGGAAGCGGTCAAGTTTATAGTTCATGTATTTTCTTAGAATATTTTGGTCTATTGCAACCTCCTACTTTCTCCCTTAGGATGAACAAATCTTGTTCTCCTGTCTCCTAAGTAACCAGGAGGACACACAAGGACTCTGTCCTCTTCCCATTATTCAGCAGAAAATATGCTCCAGTTTACAAACCTCTTACGTTTTACTGTTGCACACACTCTATGACACAATACAGAAATACTCTTAAGTAGTAGAGTTTACTACAGTGCAATAAAAAACGCACTGTAGTAGACTCTCTACACTCTTATCATTTGTGGTCCTTCACTTGCAATATTTTCTCCCACTCAACCACTTAAGACTCCTTAAAGTCTTGGAACAGTTGCTTTCATTTTTATACTCAAAATATACACACACGCGCATTCATGTACACACACACACACACACACACACACAAAGACTACCTCCACCATCGTGGTGTATGCGCCCCTCTTCAAGTCTCTCTAGATCTGTTGCTAGACGAGGAAAGGGGAGAGAGGGTAAAAGGGAGGGCTGTGGAGGAGAGAGAGGGTCAATCCTAATGCCTCTACGCACACTTCCCGCTCCAGGAGCTTATCTAGCAGGAATGTCTAAATGTTTAAACTGGAAACACAAGGTGCTGCTCTGCCCTATCTGTCATACTGATTCACACACACACACACACACACACACACACACACACACACTTTTTAGTGTTTAGTTAGAAATACTAATTACTGTGTGTGTGTGTGTGTGTGTGTGTGAAAGAGAGAGAGTCTCCATGCCCACCTAAATACTCAAATGCTCCTAACGCCTTACTCCAAATAGATTAGATGGCCACCAATTAACCTTCCAAACCCCCCTGTGCGTCTGAGCCTTCACCAGCACTGAAAATTCTGCTCTGTGTCAAACAGTTTAAACCTGCAGAGATGGAAGAAGGTCTGTGGACCATTCAGTTCAGTTTAAAGTTGGCGCTGGCCTGCCCAGCACTCATGTCACCTCTTAAGCACATAGTTTAACCGAGGGCACAATGTGCTCTGGTAACCTTTCTTTGAGAGGATTCTCTCTCTCTTTCTCTCTCTCTCTCTCTCATTCCTTCGTTCCTTCCAGCAGCAGGAGGGGAGACGGGGTGAAGCAGAATTAAATTATGTGAACCTGTAGTTAATTATTGCTGTCAATGATTTGTAAAGCTGTTTTTATAAAGTGTGGTATTCTGGCAACGTCTTAGGCCAACACAATGAACATTCTCTGTGTGTGTGTGTGTGTGTGTGTGTGTGTGTGTGTGTGTGTGTGTGTGTGTGTGTGTATGTGTTTCCCAGTAATATTATGCTGAGTGCCTGTGTCTGCAGCTAGTTAGTCAGGAGCTCAGGAAGGTGTGCTGCAGCTACCATCAGTTTCATTGTGTGCACATCTGCTTCTCTCCTGTTCGTCTTCTCTGCCGGATCTCCAAATAGACAAATGGATAACTTTACATTTGTACTTTACAGTCAAGTCAATAAGTTGACATATTCTGATTTATTTTATTTCTAGAAACATCATCTCGAGCGACTATATCCCTCAAAAGTGATCAACTTTTGCTGGTTGAATAACTTTTTGTTTTGACGTACGACAATGATGTTCAGCTACATATAAGTTCACAAACCATTATGCCAATTTGTCTTTTATTATATAAAACTCCAAGCCTTTTGAATTATTCTGGAGTTGAGCTGAATCAGTTTGTAGAGTAATCAATTAGTTGATTGCCAGAAGATGTATTGGCATTTTATTTAACTGGTTCCAGTTTCTCAAATGTGAAGATTTCCTTCTTTTCTTTGTTTCATATTGTTAAAATGAAATATCTTTGGGTTTTGGCATTTTTGTTACCAGACCCTCTGAAGGGTGTATTTCACAAAATGATATTGCATAGACTAAATGATTAATCAATTCATTGAATTAAGTAATTCCAGCCCTACATGTTTGCATGTGCCCTCGAAGTCATCACCTGTACACCTGTAAACATCATCACCCAATGGCAACAATGACACATATAGCATAGTCAGTATCATCAAACCTGTCCACGAAGCAGTTTCAACCACTGAACATGCTGATGACACAATTTGTGTAACAATATGAACATGCCAGTGATTTGTCACGTTATATCAGAGCCAAGGTGGGCTTTCAAACCTCCCCACCACCACCACCACCACCACTTCCTCCTCTCCTCTTTATCCAGCAGTGCATTTAGTAAACAATGTAATACCATTCCCTGTGATAAATACACTCTCTCCATTGTGTAGCCGCCAGTCACACAATACCCACCTTGTTGTGTCACCTTGGTATTTAAACACGCACAGCTACAGACAAAGCCGTCAACAAACTGACAGACCACTGTCAACAAACAGAGCACAAGACGAAAGGAGACAAAGAGAAATGACACCAAGAAATGAGGAGGGATGTCGGGGGGGGTGGGGGTGGTATGTGTTTTGCATTGGACAGAGATGAAGGTGATGGGGACGGGGCGTAAGGTACGGTTGGTTTAGTCTGGCGTTGCTCCACACCTCAACTCTTTGATGATTCTGCCTCAAAGACAGCGAGCAGACACAGAGCCTGGTTCATCTTTTAACCGCGGGAGAAGCGAACACATTAGAGCCAACGGGAGTAGGGGAGTTTTGTACATGAAACATGCGCTCAGGCCCTCCCAAGTAGACAGAAAGAATAAAGATGAGGACAAAAAAGAATGCAAAGAAGAAAAAAAAAAGATGTGCACCAACAAAAGAAGACGATAACTTGAAATTTTAGAATCAGAAAGTATCATTTTCATTCCATCCATCCACCCCAGTAAACCCTTGTGTTGCTGACATTGCTCTGGCCCACCCAGCCCTTCTTACACCAGTCGCATAAATCAGTCCTGCTGTGTAATGTAATGTTATGTATGCATGGTAAGCCTTTAAGCTCAGCAAGCCTGTCTGAGGAGCTCTATGGGGAGGCTATGAAATCAGGAGACCAACTCCACATCTCTGTGGAAGGTGGAGTGCGTGTGTGCGTGTGTGTGTGTGTGTGTGTGTGTTTGTTGGTGCATGTGAGATTGTGTTAGAGGTAGAGTACACATGTATTTGCTTGCTTAATGAGCATGAAGTTTCGTCTCTGCAGAGACAGCAACGAAACATAAGTGGCAGAACTAAAAACAGACTGCATGCTGCACACACACACACACATACACTGACACCACACACACTCGAATCATTTATCCAGGAGGGAGGCGATGCAGGCTAGAATTCCTTTAATCAAGTTGTTTACGATTTTGAGTTTGACGTTGGCTCACTTGGGAACATTTTCTCCCCTTTTAAGACAAAATGTGAAATTATATGAAATTAGAGGCAGCAGCGGGACTCAGGCACTTATGCACTAAAGACACCCCAAGCCTCAATATATCATTTCCATATGCAGAGGCAGACACAGGGTGGACAAGATCGTCTCTCCTCACTCTCTCTGTTTCTCTTTATGTTCCCGCTCTCTCTTGAGTGGTTTTGTGCAATAAAGGAGGGGGGAAAAAGGAGAAATGCAGTTAGGGAAGGGGTCCTCTGGGTCCAGACTTGTCAGGAAGCACCTGATGTTCATGGCAAAGGCAGAGAGGGGAAAGTCCCCTGCCTGGTGGGTGGGGTGGGCCACACACAGACATACGCACATGCATTGAACATTACCACACAAGTCATACACACCTCCACAAGTGTGACCCCGTGAACTATGTACACTGTATGTCTACACAATTAATCACAGATTATCCTGGAGTGCAGATTTACTTTTTGTTTTTGTATTTTATAATCTTGAAATTTGCCAGTACTAATATTTGTTCACTTTTAATAGCCTTAAATACCAGTTGTGGCATATGAAGTGTTCTATGACATGTGACCAACGAATGAGCGACTTTGCACCCATGAGGGCAAAATAAAAGTTACAGTAAAATGAAGTCCTGCGAGTTCAAGTGAAAAAGAAAGAAACGGACCACAGACCATATATAGTTAAACATAATAACATGAGAAGTGCAGTAAATCTTCTGATAATCATTTTGTAAACCTGTTTCTGTTCTAAAAAAAATGCATCATTGTCTGTCATTTAATGATGCTCTCAATTTAAACTATCTGACAACAAACAAGTACAGTTTTTCCAAGACTCTGTCTTAGTAGCAACTCCCCAAAGTAATAATTATTTGAATTTGTTTAGATTAGAAACAGTGTTAGACAGTAAGACCTTAAGTTGCTACTACTTATACCATTTCTTTATTTATAGAAGTGAGAGAAAGTAGCTGCTGTACCAGACTGCAATAAATCAGTTCTGCTTCGTGGAACCAAGACATCAGATCACACTATTTTGCAGAATGATCGCAATGATCATTTTTGAGATAAATGTGGAGCGCTGCCATACAATTTGAGAGAGAGATGTGCATGGTGAGTGTCTCTCCCCTTTAAAAAAAAAAAAACGAATTTAATTGCATTTGTTGTCTTACAGGGCAGCACACTGAGGAAGAGAAAGATGTATGAAGAGTTCCTTAGCAAGGTGTCCATCCTTGGTAAGTCTGCATCAAAATGTTTCACATCATGAAGATGTTCGATTACATTCCTTTATGTTTCTACTCTGCATTTCTGCGTTCGTGAAAGCAGTGTAGTGCAGAGTGTATGTCATGTTACGCATTCATTTTAAATGCCAGGTCAGAGAGTCCAGAGTGCAGGCAGTTAAATCTGTCGAGCGCGACATATACTGTAGATTAGCCCACATAAACACAGGCGCGCGTTGTCACACAGGGCCTATAGCTGAGTAAGGCCTGTGTGTACAGTCCTAATCTTCCACTGTTCATGCTAAAGCCAGTCACACTCTGCAATGTGTGGACAATTAAAGAATAGGGAGTTAAGCTAAGCCTCTCTTTTCCTACTGGAATTTGGATAACACCAGCCTACACAGGCCATTGAGTTTGGAAGAATGGCAAATGAGATTCATTCAGACTCTCCAAACGAGTTGCAATTGGAACTGACATCTCATCCCCTTCCACTCGATCATGTGTGGGTGGTGTATAGAGGAAGGCCATGGCCCCTGTACAGAGTTATTAGCTGGCTGAGTAAACACATACACTCAATTCAGGTCTTAGGAGAACGTCTCTGTGAGATCCACTCTCTTTTCTTTCACCTCCTTTCTTCTTCATCTCCCTTTTTGAGAGCCCTGTCCAGGCGTGTATTCAAACGCCCGCCTCCCTCTTCGAAGTGCTTTTCTCCTCTTTATTCCTCTTCCTGCCGCTCTGCTTCTCCACTCTACCTCTTTGAATTGGAGGAGGGGCAGGAGGCGGTAGTATTTTTGTTTGTCTTTGATTTTTGAGATAGCCACGAAATTGGGTACAAGCCCTTGATGTCGAGGAGTAAAGGGGGAAAAAACAACATGTTCTTTGTCACACACACACACACACACACACAGAGGCCAATTCCCTGTGTAAGCACTATGTACGTGTGTAGCAAGGTGATCCAAGTGGGTGCAGGCTCTGCGAAGCATGAAATGTAGATTCTTTAGTCTGCACATTTGTGTATCGTGTTACGTGCAGAGCTGTTAAGGATCACTACTATAGGACCTGCTGCCTTTAGCTTGCAGCCAGACAGAGGACATCCATCTGGGGCCGGCAGACACCGCGGCCCCACCGCCGGGGACACTGGACACCTCCAACCGACCAGACTTCACCTCAGTTAATCCTAAATACATACACATTTACACATACACATAGACACACGCTGGGATCAGTTACTGAGCACATCAGGAGACAATAGTCTCAGACGGAGAGATCCTGCTGTAGTTTCACGCCTCTAACGTCTTAGTCAAATCAAAACACTGAGTCATCCTTTTATCTGGACAAAGCCAAAGATGAGGTGCATTTTCACTGCAGATAAGTCACATTCCACACGTAGATGTGTGACGATTAGGCAGCAACAATCTGCTGAATTGTGGAAAGAGGATGAGCTCATTTGGTGGATCTTCTGTGCGGAGGCATTTTGTTATTAGCTGGTCCTCTTTCTATAAATATCAATAGTTCTGAGTTGCTTAAAACTCCTTCAGTTGGAACATTTTTCCCAGTGAGAATGTGTAACCGTCTGTGTTTTTGGTTTCTGTGTGAATACCAACAGCTTCTAGAAATATCCCAGGCTAACCACGTTACTGTAAATGTGGTCGGACATTCCTAAAGACAGCTGTCGCCACTTGCTCTCAGGAGCAACAAGAAACTGAAAAATGACAGCTCCTATCACAGGTTTCGGCCGGACACGTTCACAAATGGTCAATCCTCTTCATGTACACCTAAGGCAATTTTAAAATGTATTAGAACCTTAGAAATAAATATCTATTCCAAGGTTTCATAGTCGCCCATCATTTAATCTAAATGAGTTTTAATATTGTATAGGATTCCTTTTAAGTTTGTTGTTTTTTAACTGTATTATTACAGTCCTGTCCCAGGCCCAGTGTAACTGAATCACATTTAAAAAAAACACATTAAATCATCGCAACCCTTTAGCTGTATCTCAGCCACTGAACAAACATTATTCTCACATTTGTTTGCACTACACTTAATTTTTTATTTATTTACAATCCATGCTGTAAGTACATCCTGTATATATTCAATTTTACAAGCTCCAAGCAGATGCTCTTATCTAAACAAAATTACACTGCGTGAGCATCTCTCTTAAAGATACCTGACTGTGTTTGGAATAAAACTTTAGCTCTTTCCCTTATTGTGTGGTCAGACCTGAATTAACCTCAAAGAGGACTGTAATCTGTTTTACAGATTTAGGGGTTAGTTTCAAGGTGTTTTAGCTCCATGAGGCTCCATGAGAGGAGGGAGGAGGCAGGGGGGGATCTGAGATGTAATGGTGCCCGATGAATGACTGGATTAGCCCAAGGTAGGAATTATGGTTCCCACCAGCTTACTGGACTTGTGCATGAGACGTCCTCCCAGACCCAGTGAACACACAGAAACAAATAGGGCATGCGTGTTTGTGAGCATCAGTGTAAATAGCACATTGTTCTTAACACATTGATCTCTGTGTGTTTTCCATTCAGAGTCTTTGGATAAGTGGGAGCGTCTGACTGTGGCCGATGCTCTGGAGCCGGTTCAGTTTGAAGATGGAGAGAAGATTGTGGTGCAAGGAGAACCTGGTGATGACTTCTTCATTATTACAGAGGTAAAGTCTGTGTGTGTGTGTGTGTGTGTGTGTGGGAGAGAGAGAGAGAGAGAATCCTTGTGCTGTGTTACAGCTTTGATAGTAGTCTTGTACAAAACGTAGCAGTAGCATAAGTAAGACAGGATGTGTGGTAAATTTATTTTACTGTCACATTTCCTGTAAGCTGTACGCGTTGACATATGGGGCCCATGACCGTGTATGTGTCACTGGTGGGCACCCGCGTAGATGTACATGTCATCGTGCAGAGACGTCGGTGGGCTCTTTGCTGAGATCGGAACTGATCCCAGTTTATTGCCACCAGCAGACAGACTACCCGGCCCACATCTACGATTCCTGCTTGACGTACAGCCCCTCCTCACACTGCAGGCTTTGTGGAGCTGGGGCCCCTGGCGCAGCTTCATGAAGGGCCCCCTGCTTGTCATCCTAACACACTTTTGATTAACTCCATACTTATAGAGCTTTCAGCAGGGTTAAGTCAAGAGGGCCCTTTCTTGAGGGGGTGGGGGCACAATCCGCTGTGGGTTTGTCCTTGCCTCTTACTTTCCTCTCTCGTTAGTCTCTCGTTCAGTTGCTCTGTCTATCAAACTCTATGATCAACAGTAGTGCTAGTGAGCAGTGCACTGGTTACAGTGCATGGGAGTGGTTCGGTGCGTTAAAGCCAGAGGAGGATTTTATCAAAGGTGCTAAGGGACGTATCGCTCCCCATCCCTCTTTTGGCTCCCTCTTGTACTCTCTCTCCACCTGTGCCGCTCCTCTCCATCCTGCTTTCATCCATTCTTTCACTCTCCGAGTTATGCCTCTCCTCAAAGATATGGCGCAGCCTGTAAGTATTTGGACAGTGATACATTTTCTGCAGTGTTGGCACTCATCCAGATCATTCAATGTGAAATGCAACAATTATTAAAAGGTTAAAGTTCTGACTTTCAGCTCGAAAGGTTTGACAGTGGTCACATCCATAACCAGGGAAGACACGCTGGCAGGAAGTCCTAGACTGCAAAGAATTTCAATATAAATGTATGTTAAACTAGACTTCCTACATTGTTTGTCTTGAAGACTGTTTAGGCTCGCTAAAATTAAAGCAACTTTTGCTGAATATCATCCACTGTGACTACAACTGACATTTACAGAGAAATGGTAAATGCTAAACAATATTGTAACAGTAGTAAAAGCCATAAATCCAGCTGACATTAGCCACCAGTAGTAATAGCAGACCAAGTAAGGCTGTAGCAGCAAAAGAACTGAGTGTATGGAATTGAACTAGGGTGCATTTTATTTGCTTTTGAATTCAAGTTTTTTGTATATAAAAAGAAGATTGTTTTATTTTTTTCTTTCAAAAGGAACAAAGTCTCTATTTAAAAGCTGAAAAGTGGCCCTTTAACATCACAGATAATTGTTTCATATATAATCTAAGATGCTAAAGTACAAAGCCAAGCAACACAAAATGCACCCCTGTCCAAATATTTATAGACTGCTCTGTATATACACTACCGTTCAAAAGTTTGGGGTCACCCAAACAATTTTGTGTTTTCCATGAAAAGTCACACTTATTCACCACCATACGTTGTGAAATGAATAGAAAATAGAGTCAAGA
>JAVQJD010034567.1:0-17393 GCA_036023655.1 Nannoperca australis | reverse complement strand
CCCCCGCCGGCCGCCTCCTGCGCCCGGCGGGCCCCCCGCGCGCGGCGCCGGCCGGGCCCGCCGCCCCGCGGGCCCCCCCACCCCCCCCCCCCGCCCGCCCCCCGGCCCTTCCTTTAATTGAAGCTTGTGCGCTGTCAGCATTGGTCAAGTGGTCCTCTCAGCTAAATGACTTAGCTGGCTCGAGCAGCGGCAGCGTAGTATGCATAACTATCACTCTCTTAGCCCCATATATACACAATGATTACTATAATAGAGACAGAGTGAGGGGGGGGCCGGGAGATGATCGAGATTGAGAGGAGAACGGGTGAGAGATGCGGGATGGAAATGAGAGGCATAAAACAGGATGGGTATACACTATTATGTCACCTCAACCTCACCCATTATTTTATTTAAATCAAATAAACTCCATCACCACCTACACCTCATCGTTTTATCCATGATTATTAGATGTTGAGGATATTCTGAGCCTGTGTCTGTTTACCATGGGCTTCACTAGCAGTGTGATTGTAGGTCTGATGGTGAAACTAGTAGCTATGGCACCATCATAACAACAGCCTGGTCTCCTAAAAGTCTTAGAGATTGTTTTATTGTGGTATAATACATAAATGCAGTAAGCAATCGTTGGATAAAATGTGGGGTAAATACATTTTCTCTGCATGTTCATCAAGAGTCCTTAACTCTTGTGGACAAGTCTTTGTCTTAATCCACGGCACCAAGAGAGAATCTGCATCCACTCTCATCTTGCCATTGTCTTCGTATCGAAGTAATGCATCAGGTGTAGTGTGGAAGTATCTTGGTGCTTTATAGCAAGACTAAGTTAACATTAAAAGGTGAATTCATAAACAATAAAAATCCATTCGTTACACTCAGGGCTTTGCTGCTACAACGTTACTTACTTATAATTAGGTGGCTAATATTAGCTAATGTTAGCAACGGTTAGCTAGATATTGTTGTCTGACAACTGGTTACATGTTGGCTTCCACCATTATGATGTAACTGAGACTTCTTACAATGATTACATAACCTTTTTTTAACCACTTTAAACTTGATGCTGACATGTTTGTCACTTGTTTGAAAGGATGGTTGTGTCTTTTTCCATTACATCATCAAAAGGCCCTATTGATGATGTAATCTCTCTGCTCTCTGCTTTGAACAAGGGCTCAGCATGTGTCTTGGTCATGACCTATGTCAAAGGTCTTTTAAAAATAAGAAGTTTGAAGAGGATGAAGTGTTTGTTTAACCTCAGAGTCTCATTGAACAGAATCTTGTAAACTGGCGTTCCAAAGTCTATCTAATGCTCCAGTCTTTCCAAGTGATTCAAGTGTTGCTTCCATCTATCTCCAGAATTCTTCATTTCCGTTACAATGAGGGGTTTATTAGCCAACTGCAGCATTATTCTGCCACTGAGATGCAGATGCTTGTGCTTCTTTTTGCCTTCTTCCCACCGGCTGCCCACTTGTGGTTCACACAGACCACTATCTTATGTTTCTCCTCCAAACTGTCAAACAGGGGGATTTGTTTTTGCAAGCTTCAGATCGCTCATATTCAGATAACAGACTTGCTGTTACACTGCAGTCTGATGCAGGAAATTAAGAGGCTGAAGAATGGAGTCTACAATATTCGAGGGAAGGACTGTGTTCTTGTTGATGCCCTTTCTAGGCCACCTGTAGAAAACAATATTGGTAGTTAATGCGAACAAACTGTTGACAAAAGGTTCAGTGGACATCTGGAATATGTCTGAATGCTGGTCCTGGATCTACCCTGGCCTTAATGACCCTTAAGCAGAACATGAACAAATGAAAAATCGTGAGATGCATGACACTTTTTTATTAGCTCAGGGACAGCAGGCCAAGACTCGCAGACTGCCACTAAAACTAATATATTGATGCTTCAAATGCTACACAGAAAAAGAGAGCAGCTTGATCTTATAGTAACTGGCTGGAAATGATGCTAGAAGCAGCACACCCTCTATGCTAAATGAGCTGGAGTAGCAGCCACCCAGCCTGAATAGATATCACTCCATTATGGGAATGGAAATGCAAGGATTAACATGACGCTCTCGTTTCAGCCACTGAAAGACTGCAACAGGTGGAACAAGTGTAGACTCTTTGCTTAATATACCCTCCAAGTGTTTCTATGTGTCCATGTGTGACGACTTTGTTTCAGGTTCAAGTTTTCCCATCAGTTCACTCTTTTTATCGTTTTCACTCCAAAGAGCTCCGCGCTTACAGATCACTGTAGAACTGCGTAGTGAATTATGTGACGTGGTCAAAAACATACACAACGGCTCAGCGACTGATACGTTTGTTATGGCATGTTGTTATCATGTGACCAATTGAACACAGGGCTCGAAAGTAATTAGAATTAGTGTGAATTCACTTCAAAAGAAGAAATGAGACAGAAACAGAAGAAATGATTTATGATGTTTCATATGTTTCATATCAACATACAGAAAAGCATAATTAGACAACAACAATAATAAATGCACAGGTGTGGATATTAACAAAAATACCTCTTAGCTAAAACACAGGATTTTAGGTAATTCCCAAGATTATTATACTTATCTCATCTTAATCTTTAAGTAGGAGTTTAGGCACTTTCTACTTTTCTGCAGAGAACAGTGTACTTGTGAGACATGGTGGCATTGCCCTGAGGGTGCTTACACACACACACACGTGTCCCTTTATCTCTCTTTGTCATGTTTTGCAGCCGTTTGCAGAGTACAGTGACTTCTTGTAGGTCTTAGGAGTGGAAGTAGCATTGTTGTCAGGGGAACTATCTTATTTTGCTATCACACATGCAGCTGGAAAAGTGGAAGGCAATCAGGGGAAATCAAACACTGTAATGAGTGGCTGGAAGGAAAAAGCTTCAGATCATTTGATTTGGTTGAAAAGGTGATAAGGATTATTTGGTTTGGCATCATGTGCAGTAATAAGGCAGAGGCCATAACTAGTCATACAGCAGCAGTCATACCAGGAAGGTTGTTGTGAGTGGAGAAAGACGATTGGTCCATCTTGTGGTAGGTTTGTTGACGATTGATGGGTCTGTCCTTGGTTGAAGGTGAAGACTCTTTTTACATCTTTATTTTATTCATATTCATGCCTCATGCAAAGCACATTTTATAGAACATCCCTTGTACATTGTATGTGTAGGCAAGGTCAAAGCTTCATACGGCAACACAGAAGGTGAGAGAGGCAATGTGAGACAAGACCAGTGAAGCACTTTGAAATGAGGGGGAGGACTGAAAAAAAGGGACATAGAGGGGGGAACAGATGACAAGATGTCAAGATGACAGATGATCAGCAGTCAACAAGTGCTGCCTCTCTCCCTGCTGATAATCTTCCTGCTAGTGTTGCTGGGCCTGTTCTCTCTGCTACTACAACTCTGAGGAGTTCAGCTAGAAAAACACACAGCCACCTCACTGCTCCTGTTGTGCCAGTCAGAAGTTCCCCAAGGAAAGTGTCTAACACACAAGGACACTTTGTTTTCACTAGCAGAGGTCAATGAGGATGAGGAGGACACAGGGAGACCCCAGAGAAGACAGGAAACCTGCAGCAATCAGCCTCAAAGTCACCGGTTCCTAGTCTGAAATCTCCACACCCCCAAGGGAAAAGAGAGCAGTTCAACATCCTCTCTGTCCAGCATGAATTACAGGCTCCCAGATTCATTTTAAAACTAATACAAACCAAAGCAGCTAATTAGACAACAACACCAACACACATCTCACAAATACAACTCATACTGCATAACATAGATTTGGTTAGTTTAGGATATCTATCCTGCTTTCACATGTCTAGCTTTTTGCCAGCGCCCAGTAGTTGTTGACCTTCCACATCATGTTGCTGCAGCTCAACTTGTGACCATGGCAACCAGAAGAAACGTTGAGAGGAAAAGATATAGGACCAGAATATAGTGGTAACTAAAGTTTTTGTGGGATAATATTCATGACATATTGTTTAAAATCCCTTTTCTTTCTTTGAATATTTTAAACATTATGGAATGAGATAAGGAGAGATGGACAGCAGGACAAAGCATTGTGGTAAGTCTGCACAGATGTAGCTGGTAGCCACCATCACCAGTTGTGCCCTGCTGTCGGCCCTTAACTACAGAACATCAGAGCTGCTGGATGGTAGGTTTGAAAGTTGCTTAACTTATTTTTTTACTAGCCTAAATAGTACAACAGTACTAACTTCATCATGCTTTGGCTGCAACGAGCAGATATCACAGGAAAACAAACATCAAAATTGATTCCATAGTGAATATTTGTTGCATTTTGTTCCTGATTACAGCAATAAAACATTGCAAATAGGCTACAACTCAGACTGATTACCTCTGTCTGTTGCTTTTTTTTTTATAGCAGCACCTGCTATAGACTCATGGATGATGTATTATTTAGAGCCGTCTGACTTGCCATACTTCCTGAGAAAATAATGTTTGAATTTTCAAACCAATGGCCACTGAATAATGCTATATTATTGTTTAATCCTTCAAATGCAAATTGCCAGACTAGCAGAAGTTAGCATAGCATGATTTGTGGTCTTTTCTTCTCTTGAACTTCAGTTATCATAACTTGATTCAAAGGAAAGCTGTAAAAAGCACCACAGGATAGCACTTCCATAACAAAAGCTCCAGTTTTTAGTGGACAGAATGTGTTTACTCCCTCCTTCTGTCTCTGCCACCCCCAGCTGTCTCTACAGCCCAGCATTAGTGGTCGATGCTAACAGGAAGCCGACTTGCGCTGTATCCAGCTCTGTGACCGAGCCGCGGTCTGCACAGATTGGAAAATCAATTACCAATCACACACCATACTTGCGCCCACACACACTCTCACACACACACACACACACACACAGACACACAACAAATGTGCAACGGTTCCAACTTACACAATACACATATATTAACCTGGCCTTGTGCACACAGATCAAACACAATGGTTCCACCTCACACTCATGCACACTACACTCCCCAGTGGTTGCACTTCAGAATGCTCTGATGTGCCAATAATCAACACTCTGCGTGTGTGTGTGTGTGTGTGTGTGTTTGTGTTTGTGTTTCTTTGTGCAGGCATGTGTGTGGGTGTGTATGTGATTAAAGGAGAGGGAGATGTATGCAGACATCAATGTGTCATCCTGAAACGGAGAAGAAGAGAGAGAGAGAGGTGGGGGGGGGGGGCACTGAAAGAGATAGATGCTCAAATGCTTAAACTCAATCAATATCAAACTTTTTTATGTATACAAACACACACACTGAGACACACCTCCATCTCTTAAAAATGCAAATGGATGGATTCCGTAGCTGCATAACAATTACTGTAACCCATTGGTCAGCCAATCAGTAATTCAGCCAGCAAACACACCCGCTGTAGGCTTCTTCATTGGTTTATTATATTGCTTTTTAAATTAATACATTGTTAATATATTCATTAGCAGTACTAGGGTAACATAATAAAAGAAAACCCTTAAGGTGCTGTTTGAAAGTACCAATAAAGTCAGTTTAAAACACTTCTAGACGTGAAGTCTAACACCATGTTTGTATTTCCTATCATCAAAATCAAGTTAAATGTTTAAACTTCAGGACGCATAGGCGGTTTACCAAATGCCTGTGCCAAAAGTATGTGGACACTCCCGACCAAAATACTTATTTATTCTAATCATAATAATACTTTTTATTTATTAGAAACTATTTTTCATGGTTTGGTCCGTCTTAAATTATATAATATATATCCAATAAAATCTTTTATTTAACAATAAACCATTTTAGATGTGTCAGATGAATAAGGCTCATATATAATATAATAATATAATGGCTGCACAGTGAATTATGGATTATAATGCATGTATGTAGTATGTATGTATATGTATGTATAGCACCTTTAGTCAATCAATCAACCATCAAGAGGTGGATTAAAATTCAATCTCACTGTTGGAGGATTGACAGTTGTTGTATGGGAACTTAATTAAAGGTGTTGGGTGATGGCAGTGACACTTGTATGCTGTATCATAGCATACAATGATATTTTAGACAATAGGGTAGGAAAGGTGAGATCCATAAAGAAACGGTTTCCTGAGTTTGGTGAGGAACTTGACTGTCCAAACCATATCGTCCACCATCTCTGCCCGACTTAACTAAAGCTTTTGAGGCTGAATAAGAGCAAATCCCTGCAGCCAGGTTCCAAAAGCCTGTGCAAAGCTTTTCCCAGAAGAGTGGAGGGTGTTGTAGCAGCATATAAATGCCCAATGTGTTGGAATGACATGTTCAGTATTTGGGTATTCCTTACTGATGGTGATACTAAAGAATTTTAATATGGTAACGCCATTTCTTTGAGCAGAAAGTGTTTCACTTAAAGTATATGTTACCTAAGCCAAGACACACTCAGACAATGAAAAGTGACAGATAACTGTTACAACAACTGTATTCATGTCCCAAGAGAATGTGAGAGTGAGGTAATTAGCATTGTAGACTTGTCAAGTCACTTTTTAGGGTTTACATTATTTGACTGAGAAGGTGATTCAAAGTGGTTGAAACATAGTTTATATGTTTCAAGTAAGTTCTTTCAAGTATTTTTTAGCACTAGTATTATAGTTGTCTAGAATAGCTATTCCAGGCAGTGTGATTATAGAGTGAATGTATTGGGTCAAGCAAGTGTCACTGTCATCACCCAACACTTGTAATTAAGTTCCCATACAACAACTGTCAGTTATTTTTAATCCTCCAACAGTGAGGTTGAATTTCAGTCCACCTCTTGATGGTTGATTGATTGACTGAAGGTGCTATACAGTATAATCCATAATTCACTGTGCAGCCAATATATAATTTTTTGCCTTATTCATCTGACACATCTAACATGGTTTATTGTTAAATAAAAAATTGAATTGGATTTAAAATGTGTTCTTTTCTCACATGAACCCTTTGGGCTTATAAAATAACAGTACACCTGTTTTATGACAGGTCTTTAAAGCATCAAATAGGCGTGTGTCATGAGCCCCACGTTTGTCGCCAAATAACTACATTTTGATGTTTGAACACAATGCCACAGCAGAAATGAAATCATATTCAAGCTGTGTGTTAACATCTGAACACACGGGGATTCACAGAAGGTGGAACAATATTTCAGCTTTGACTGAGTTGGAAATATCAAAATGGCACAAACACACAAACAATGATAAAACTCACGCACTTCTCTGAGAGCAGGTTCAAAAGCTTTCTCCACGTATTTCAAGCTGTGACATTTGGATTGCAATGCAAACACTCATTTGAATATCTCCGAGCTCTGGAAATATAGTTATTCATGTTTAAACCAGATCAGATTTGTTTGAAGTTCATCTCACATAGCAATATTTGACAACGCAGTTTGCAGGAGGAGGAAGATTAAAACACACAACTCTCAATGCACTCAAATACCATTCATGTCATCTTGTCTTTCTACAACTAAGTTCCGATGGTGTGGACATGTCTGCTTGATACCAATGTTGACTTGGTATAAATATGTTTTAAAGAGCCTTATGAGACATTACATGCACTCCTGCAAAGCATGGTATTGTGGTCATAAATAGACATGTAAACTGATTTCCACACAGATTTCATATTTCCTCTCATCAAGAGCTTTCCATTATGGTGCATATCAGCAGGAGTCCATTGGGAAATAAATAAACGTGATTAAACTGCAGAATGTTTGGGATTATGCTGCTCATATGTTGGTTTTCCATTTTATAAATGTGTTGAAATGTTTCACGCTAAAAGTCTTGATGTGAAGGAGATAAACTGATGCCGCTGTATGTGCAGCGCAACGCACCGCAAGAAAGTCCCATCATAGTGTGTTACAGAATAATGTTAGTAGGGGGCGCTCAGCTTACACACAGCTTTGCACTTACCCACTTCAGCACTGTGGCGTGCGAACGTGTGCGAATCCACACATATGGACTTTACAGCAGGTATACATTAATGTTCGCCACAAAGTGTTTTCTTATGCTAGGTGCAAGTGTCAAGTGTATTAAATAAATGATAAACAATTTAAGGAATCAACAAAAACATTTAGGAATAAATGTGCACAAAGATATGCACACACACACACACACACACAGAGACACACTTAATAATACATGCTTACACAAACTTGCTCATGGATGGTTGTAAACGGGGATTTGAAGTCTGAGGCAGATGGGCTCATCTGATATTTTTCTTATATATGTATGTATGTGTGTGTATATATATATATATATATATGTATATGTGCATTCCTTCTTGCTAGCTAAACTGTTACACTCAGCATTTAAAATGAAGCTAAAATCTGTTCCAAACTGAAACACGGCCTGATTTTGATAAACACATTCCATCTGCACACTAGCACCACACAACAAACAAGCATGTTTTATTTATTTTTATTCTGTAAATATAATGAATATGCTGCAGCTCATTTGAAAGTATTTCTGATAGCCAGCATGCCCACCTGCCTGCTGGCCAGGCCAGCAACAACAGAGGACCTTTACTGATAAAACACATTCAGGGACTGGAACACGCACACACCTACAAACTTGCACACCGACAGCAATACCCTCAACCTTTACTGCCGAAAAAACCAAACACAACATCACTTCATTTTTTACTGTAACACAGTCATTAGGGAAAAACATCAGTTTGTCTTTTCAGACAGAGGTGGAAAGGAAACCGCTTCATCAGTGTATTGTTTCTTTATCATGAAAAGGAGAATATCTTCTGGTCCTTAATGGGAAAGGTTAAAGCAAAGGAAAACATTGTCTATTCATCCAATTAGATGGTGAGTGTCTAGAGCAATTTTTCTGTGTGTGTGCAAAGGTCACATTAATGAGCAGCAGAGAGCCGTGGCGACAGACCCATACGACTGTCAAACACAATAGGAAGTGAGGGGGCCGAGGTTATTGGACTCTGCAGCTCTGACTGACCCTTCCAGTTATTTGTCAAACCAGATTAGTAGGTAAAAACTAGACCTCAACCCGCCTTAAAGGCATTCACACAAATCACAGAGAAATATATTTTCTCACCTGCAGTGCATAGCCATGCTGATACCACTAGGTTTTGATATATGCATGTGTACACCTTGGGTTTCCATAGGGTTTATTTCTTTGGTAGAAAGTTCCAATAAAAAACTGTTGATATATTTTAGTTTTTCCTCCCTTAAGGATGAAGAAGGATGTTTATTTTGGACACATAGGACGGCTTTCTTACAAATAGAAAATGACTAATCCAGGAAAGATCATAACGGCGCAGATCTTATCCTGTATTTTTTCACAGCAGAAAAAGCACAGGTGGAACTAATAACATTAACAATTGGTCATTTAAGTGGCCCAGTAAACCATGAAACCTCTGAGGGTGAGCCACAATACCACAACCCTGAGACTCAAACACCAAAAAGGATATTACTGTTATACATTACACCTCCTATAATATCAAAATGTTTGCTGTGAAAAAGACCTATACTGTTAAGGCACATCAACTCACAAAACACAAATATTTGATAGACAACAGTAAAAGAAGCAGCAGAACCACAACACCAGGCTGACTACTAAACTATTCTCCACCGCACACAAGCGATGTTGTAATATTCCGTTTTTTTCTGCAAATTAAAAATGTGCTGACTGATAAATTCTAAGTGCATAGAAAAACTATGTACATACATTTATATCCAAAATCACTTTTTAGGGTGCTAGTTCTAAAGGGTTTGAGAATTTTACAGTAGCATCATGTGCCGTATAGTTTCAGGCCATTCGGGTAGTAGTAGTAGTAGTAGTATGTGAACCATGTTTCTTTGCTTTACCTAGCTACATAACTGACATACACATTTACATTCCAGCCATATATGAGCCAGACCTTTGGATGTGTTGTTTTACCTTCTGGGAGTGTGTGTGGGTTTATATGTCATGAGGAGATGATGTATGCGTGAATATTTGAGCTGCTGAGAAACACTAGCAAGGCTATTTTTGCTCACACACACACACACACACACACACACACACACACACACACACACACAGAACGACTAGGACATTTGACAACGGTGCAAACGGCCATCACTCTTTCATTTTGTCATTAAAAAAAAAACACAAAAACACATTCTCTCTTCATATTTATCTCTCTGCCTTCAAAGGCGACCATCAACAGGCAGGAAGGAAGAGAGACAAAGAGAGAGGAGGATGAAAGACAGGGACACCAAAGTGCTGAGGCTTGGTTTTATTACAGGGGGTTGAAAGCATCCCTCTTGGCAGCTAAAACATGATGAAATCGTCCCAGCTGATTTGATGAAATCGACAGTGTTATTTAGAAAACACAGGAAAACCACCTGAAAGTGTAAAAAGATGATTGAGCGAGGATGAAAAACCTCTGCAGACATAATGTTAAGTTGCCATTCTGCAGTGTAATTTACATCCAACCACGCCGATGTAGAATATAACTTTCATACTACACGGGGAACATTCTCACCACAGTCCTTCTCTGACTTCACCCAAACAATTTCTAACCGCACATTAATGTTGTCATGCATAGATAGAGTAGAGAGTAGAATAAACAGATGTTTTCCAAACATTGTCACTGATCCACTGTCAACATTGTGTTTGACATATAGCTTGGGTTGTTTACCATGTTTCAATCTGACAATCCTGTAAACATCATTTACGCACAGAAAAAAGTGAGAAAGAAGTGATTAGTGCTGGCAAATACCAAGAGCAGACTAATCCTCCCTCATCATTTATTTGACAAATGTTCTGTTGCGTTTACGTCGTGAAGTTTTGTCCCTGAACACACTGCATGTTGTGACTAGCAAAGGTGACGATATGAAATGTATGTGTTGAAAACATGCAGTCAGATACACAAAAAGATACAAATGTTTATATAAAATAATGCTGTTGTCTAAACTAAATAATATAAAACATCTGATCATTTTCCATGTGTCTACAAATGTTATGCATTGTTACAGTATTTGTTAGTAAGGCAGTCTGTAGGGACAGGTCATGGATTGTATACGGCGTCTAGTTTAGTTAGATCAGTTTAGGTCCTAGTAATGCTTGTTTCTGTGAAGACTGTCCAAACTGTTGAGACTCTCATTTATTTTTCTGCTGTACCAAAATATCAGGGATCAGTTGGCAAACTACCTGTCATCCTTGGCCGAGGCTGCTAGCAATTAAAAATATCAATTTATCAAAGTATTTTATTATCATTTATTAGTTATGCTCCTGTTGACATTTTCAAAGCGCAGACAGGCCAATCAAAATGGATGCTTTTTAAATGTTTTAATTAGATAAACTAATGATCTGTAGTGCAACATTTGGGTGAAGGGCATATAACTAAAATCTAATGCTTTTCAACCCAGTTTACTTTTACTTCAACACTTCTCTAAGCACTTCAAACTTTTAATCTAAAGCTCTTTTTAATTGTATTTATAAATTTATTTGAAAGAAAATGGGATGCTGTTTACTTCAAATGCTGACAACTGGTTTAAATGATAGCCCGTATCCCCCGGAGGATGTTTGTGTATGTTTACGTGTTTATATTTGTGGTTTCGCCTGTGTTCACATGAGAGATGTGTGTGCTGCAGATAACCCAGATAGCACTCACTGCATGTGCATCTAAATGTGTGTACAGTATGTGGAACATGGCGCCGGTGAGAGCTAAGGCTGTACTAACATGCCATCTCCGAGATACAGCCTGCAGGCAGGGAGGACCTGTAAACCGTTCAATAATTCATATTACACAAGCCTTATTACATACAGTTCTAACACACACTGCTCGCAGGAACACTGCCATTATCTGCTCGACTCACATCCATGCACTAACCAAGGTGTACGGGTGTCATCACAGCTGCTATCATGGGTTCAAACAGCTGGAGGAGATATGGGCTGTTGAGGGAGGAAGAGAGGAGGAAAAGCACTCGGGGTGAGAGTGAAGAGAGCGGAACTATCTACATTTGCTAATAAGGGAATTGGAAATGCTGCAGCCAATTTTCTGCTAATCCATAATAGATAACCAATAACCAAGATTCTGTCACTTGATTGGTCGGGGAGGGGGTAAAGGGAGCTGGAGAATAAATCAGAGGAGGAAGCAGAGGAAGAGGGTATAGAAAGAAGGAGGAAGTAACAGAACAGAGAGAGAGATGACGATGGCTGGACAGACAGATGACTGACTAAGATTTAACTTCAAAGGTATTTCTGCTTTATCTCCACTGTGTTTTATGTGCTCATGTGCACATGAAATAATGTGTTACCAGATATTTGTCTTTTGCACCAGTGAGCAACTTTTGCATCCGCAGTATCCAGGTGCAGATCAGTAGCTCCCAACCTGGGTGGTGGAAGATGAATCTGACGGGATTCAAAGAATAGGAAAGAAATAAGAAACAACTAACTAACTAATTACTTGAATAAAGAAAACTGCTCACAATTTATAGGCATTAATGCTGTGACAAGGGGTCGCATGTAGACATTCATATTAAGGGGTCACAAGTAAAAAGGATAGAAACTGGATAGAATCTGCTGCTCATTCATTTTTTGATGTATGACATATTATGTGCTAATTGTTGTGTTTTTTATGCTATGTTATGTTTTTACTTCATAAATGTTATCCTGGCTTTCCTTCCTTCCTCTAGGATGTGCAGTTGAATTACATATTATGATTGTGAAAGGAAAATCAATTTCAAAACGATGTCAGATTTCAAACCTCTACCTACCCCACAGGTGTTTCCAGTTATTTTGGCTCTAGCCAGGACCGTGTGGGTATATACAGACCGTGCTTGATTGACATCTCCCTGGCTTTCCTGTTAGTTTTATTGCACCTGTTCTATAAACTGTAGTTTGGGTCAGACTCCCGGCAGAGCCCTACTCGACATCTACCTGAGAAGACGTCTACTCTCAGTAATTTAAAACACCTGTGTGGGTGTGCAGGGCCTTTCGAGTATCAGTGCCCCTTTGCAACAACAAGAAAGGTTAGTGTTTAGGATACCACATTCACTCCCAGTCTTTACTGTACTGAATTTTAATATTAAAGTTATGTACTCTCAGGACATAGCTCAAACATCCCTGCTACACTTGTAATGTACATGTTGGCAGCACTGTCTTAGGCCCACTATCGTACACGGGCAGTAAATAGAGGCAGCAGTTGTTTTTTTAATAAATAACACAGACAGGGATACAAGTCTCTGGTGATCAGAAAGATGCTGGATTTATTGCTCATTCAGCCGCAGTGGGACATGGACTAAAGACTAATATGTTTGCTGGAAGGTATTTCCTGCAGTAGTGGAAATACCCATACATAAATACAACACTAAATATATAGTTGCTGTGCCTTTTATCACAGGGTGATAACATCAGGAAATGTACATATTCATATATGTATAGTATGGCATATATATTTCACAACTGATGTCCCACTACACTTCTTTCTATAAAGATAGAAATTTCACTTAAAATGTTGTTTTTCAAAACAAATCGTAATTATTATGTTGCTGGACAGGTTTTGGCATGAAAAGCCCAACACAAGTTGTAGATAATGTGAGGATCCATCTAGATATGTTTCACCAGTGCTCAGATTTGCATGGGCTGAAGAAGCTGGAAGCATTTAAATTTCCTGACTTTCTGCACTGCACAGCAATACTGAATCACCTTTCTCCCCCCATAAGAAGACATTTCAGCCTCTTGCAGTTTAAAAAGTGCAGCAGTGTTTTTCTTCGATTAATTGTGAAGCCCTAATGGATGGACGGAGCGGTTCGGTGAGCTACAATTCATTGTCTTATTGACTGTCACTGTTGGGAACTGAATGACATCTGTTAAGGGCATCTGTTCCAAGGAGAGAGGGTCATTACTGTCACAAATACACACACACAAACGCACACTAAAGTGTGTGAAGTAAGCAATAACAGCAGACTCTTGCCAGTGATGCTCCAAGATAGGATCGCCTGCGAGTAGAGAGTGGCAATACTTGTTCTCCTCTGCTGTCTCTCTTTCCTCTTGGGTCATCCATTATGAATAGACATACAGATGTGGCCATATTTCCAATATCCAGATTATCCTTGCTAATATAGATATTGACTATCAATTTGCAGGTTTAGTAAATTTCCATTTTCTTCGTCCCCCTCCACCACCTTCCCCACGCCTTCCCTCTCTATCTTGACAGTGTAAATTGGTCATGCATAATGGATGAACTGATATAAATGGAAGCAGAACTCTTCCCATAGATTCTGAAGAATGGGTGGGATGAAGTGGTGGAAACATGGCAGCTGTGTACACACCCTCACCTTTGTTTGCAGATCATCATCCCATCCGTGTATTTTTGGAATGCCACATTTTGGGTTTTTGATGGTCGGTCACAACACTGGCAGCTCCAACCATCATATTTGACACTCTTCACTGTCACTTAGCTTTCAAAAGGACGAGAGATTGTAGTTTTGCATTTAAAGCTCTACACCTTACCAGCACTGCAGGTGTACAAACCAGATTAACCTCTTTTAGCTTTTCTAGCTGTAGTTTTATGATCCATTTATGACTTTGCAGAAAGTGAAACATCTAGCAGGTTCAGAGCCACATATTTTTCTCAGGAGTTGGTGGAGTGGGTCATATTAAATATCTGACTTACACAAATCAGGTGCCCAGAAAACTGACTCTGACTTGTTCTGTGTCTGTTGGATATGTAAATAGGCAAATAGCTAAAACAACTTTATAATGTCTTATAATATCTGGTTCTTCATATTTCAGCTTGTAGAATTTCAAGCAATTTCTTCACTACAGTTGGATGGTTGAGAGCAACAATCTTTCCCCAATGGCTCAGCACAGGAAAAAAAAAAGATTGCCACCTACAGGAACTCAAACTGAATCAAGATATAGGAAAACGTTCTCTGTACTTCAGCACTGTTTAATACTGGAAAGTACAGTACAAACATGCAACTGATGTGTAGCACTTAACATTTATTTAATTAATTTATTCTCTTGTGTTAAAAAGGGAAACAAGGTTTAAAAAAAAATGCAGTTACAGAAATGTAGCTGGTTGTAATGATGATCCTTGATGTCTGGAATACTTCTCTCATAATGTCAAGATTTTCAACATATTGATTAGAGAGAGAGAGAGAGAGACCCCAGTGGGTGCTACAGCAACCAGTGGGTGAAAAGAACAGGTGCTCGAGTGTTCCTGTCTGTGTTTGATGATGCGTTAGCATAAGGTTTTGTCTTCTGCTGAGGATTATTCACCTCAATCTGCTGTATTATTGGCACACAGGCATTCGTGTGTGTGTGTGTTATGTTAGTGCAGCAGGATAAAGGCGCACATCAAAAGCAGTGGAGAGGAGAGAAAATGAAATGAATCCACGAGGAGCAAGTCAAAGGGACTACAGTGTAGAGGATTGTTATCACCAGTCATTTGCAACATTATAAGTATTTAGAGAAAATCTTACCCTGGATCCCTTTGATCCATGTATGATGTATGAAAATTGAACAAAGAAATGCCCAGTACCTCCAAGAAATGTTGATACAGAAGCCAGAAGAACTGATCTTGTGTAGGTCTTCTTAGTCAGGAACAATGGGAGTGAACAGATACCTGTTTCAAAGGCCAGTAGCTGGGTTGTTATTGTAAGCAGTAATGATCGATGTTTCACTTTATCATTATTGCTGTCTGCACATATAGAGTGTGCATTTTTTGAATGTGCTTATACCATAAATATAACAATTTATTCTGACCCAATGACGCAAGTACAGTATGTTGCTATGGATACCACACAGTGTGATAACTATCACATTGTATGCCATAAATTACATATTCAGGTTTCCTCAACTTAATGCAAGTGGTGTCTCTGTGGTATTTCTTTATATAGTGGAAATAATTATCATGCAGCTACAGTGTGCGACCTGCGTATGTGGGCAACGTACTGTCCGTCACTGACATTCCCTGTGCTTTAATGATGAATTCCTCCATGGAACAGACTTTGTTAAGAATCAGCATGTTGCATTAACTGTGATTCTATGGTTTATACATGAATGAATACTTCTTGAGGGATTCTGATGTAACAGTGGCTCTGGACCAGATATCTACTTCTTTTCATCAAGTGAGGTGTGCTGTCTGAAACAAATGAAGGCTAAATAACAGAACAGAATTGAGGATGACAAAAAGTTAGATTTTGGTAAAATGCCATTAGGCAGTACACATGATACAGTTAGTATTCTGTCATTAGACCATAAAGGAAGTCAGTGTTGATTGTCTAATGTACAACACATGACTTCAATACTGGAGACCATACCATCTCATACCTGATTTTTGTTTTTTAATGATGGCCAAAGGTGCACCACCAGGAGGCAAATGTTTGGAGCATCCAAAAAGTACACTTTGGGAAAAGGGGCCCCCCGATAGCTCATATTGGCATACTGACAGACAGTCACTACCTGGACTGACAGAAACCTATATTGCCAAAGCAGTACAGAAAATTGATAGATAATTACCAATACATGTAATCATTTGCAAATATCAACAATCATATCAACAATAGTATAACGAAGGCACTAGATAAGAAGTAAATTAACGTATGGCCCCCTAAGAGTCTCGAATCACTATTGACAATGACTGCAATCTTTCCTTAACCTTAACAAGTAGCTCTTGCTGCCTAAATCTAACTGCACCTTAACCAGATAGACATCCGTTCAGAAAAAGTTGTTGAGAAGAGGAGTTGTTCTTGGAAAGCACTGACTAACAACCTGTTTTGTTGAGGAACTGCCCAGAACAGCCAGTTTTTGTGATATCTTTAAGTAATTAAATCCCCACTAACTCCAACCCTGTCTTTATTTCTTAGGTGTACAGTATTTTAGGTGTTTCCTGTGTTTTGAATATGAATCGGATTCTTGATGTTCTTCCTATAACGAAGAGGTGTGGAGAGTCAATCTTACCTTGATAAACAAAGATGGTTTGGGGCCGGTTGTCTGGCTGACTGGCTGACTCCTGAGTGACACGAGGCGGGCTAAAGTTCTCCCCCTATTACTTCACATATGAATGACGTTGTGTCATGTAGGACAGCAGGCAGAGCAGCTGTGTCGCCCGATGCCACTCAAACAGTGGCACAATGATGCATTTCATGCCCAAAGACTGCACAAAAGCAGTGAGAGAAAGTGTGTGTGTGTGTGTGTGTGTGAGTGTGTGTGTGCGCGCGTGCGTGTGCGTGTGTGCGTGTAAGATAGTGTTTTCCTTGCATTTGCTAGTGTGAGTGTATCTCCATCTGTGAGCAAGAGACAGAGTGTGTATGTGTGTGCACATATGAGTGTGTGTGTGTGTGTGTGTGCACGTGTGTGGTTGGGGTCACGTGCCGCCCGGGCGTGCTGACCCCCGCCGCCCATCCGAGAGTCTCTCTAAGACACACACACACACACACACACACACACACACACACACACACACACACA